>JBCJKH010011881.1:0-16502 GCA_039877255.1 Loriculus beryllinus
TGGGTCCGGGGAAAGGGAAAAAAGGGGGGAAGGAGGGGGGGCCCCCCCCCCCCCCCCCCCCGCCAACCTGGACCACGTTTGCCTCTGGACAAGATGCTGGAGGGGGAAGCTGGGAGCACTGAGGTGTTTCTGTGCTGTCAAAGGGGATGGTACAGCCATGCTACACCTCTTAGCTGTGAGTAAGCAGCCAGCCAGCCCCATCCCAGCAGGGAATGGGTCTGTACAGGCTGGGGGGGGGGGGGTGTGCATCACTCCTGTGCGTGCTCCGTGCTCCCTATAAAAACCAAACATGTTTACGTGGGATCAGGCATTTGGGCAGGGGCCAAACTCACCTTGTCAAGTGCGTGCAGCAGCCAGAGGTGTGAGCTAAGGACAGGTTAAAAACAAGTCCCGAGACACAAGCTCATCCCGAGTTTTATTCCTTCCCTGCAGCAAGCAACTTGGCTTCCCTCCTGGGAAATCAAACCCCATGGATTAGGTTGAGGTTTTGAACAGTTCCCATCTGATCTTTTGAAGTAAACCCCAGGTTTTTGAGTGACTCAGTTCAGGGCTGCTGGAAACAGGGGAAAACCGAGACATTTTCGTCCACAGGAAACTGGAGATGAAAATATCTGCATTTTCCTCTGTGCTTCCAGGGCTTGGTTGGTTTCATTTGGGAAAGCAGCTTCTTCAGGGGGGGGAAATCCAGAAGTCAACTGATCTCTTCCAAAACTGAATAGGTGAGAATAAACCCAGGAACTAAAACCTTTTGGGTTTAAGATCGGGTGTTTTAAGAAGTGTTTGGAGAGCTCCTGGTGTATCTGGCTGTTTCACACTCCCATCCAAGTCAATTCTTGCCCTCACCTCTCCACATAAAGAACTCATCAGAGGTCCTCAGCAGCTCTATGAGAGCTGGGAGCCAGGGATGGGTGGTGTAGATCAATACCTACATGCTGTCACATGCCAGGAGAGGAGCACCAGCTTCCCCTCTGGCAGCCTCGGTCGTGTCTCTTGGCTGTTCCTCTGGACAAGTTGGCATGAGCCAAGATCCCAGACTCACAGAATCAATGTGATTGACGCTGGGGTTACAGGCGAAAAGGGATTGAGTCCCTTTGCCAGGCTGCGTGAGCCTGCTGCCCTGTTCTGCCTGCAGATGGACCATGCCTGAAGCCCACCTCCTCAGCCCCCTCTCTTCTTCTCCTTCCCCAGGATTGCTGGGGTTTAAGTGCTTCCCCACTGCTGGTTACAACCAACTTGTGCCATTCAGAGCACCCACACCTCTTCCAGCATCCCCCCTCTTCCTGTAGCCCTGTTCACCACGGAGGAGGTTGGAGGCTGAAAGCAGCAGCTCTGCTCCCCATCCTGTCCTGCTAAACCCTCCTTGCTCGCCTTTTGGGAAGCGAGATTCCACCCCCATCCCTCTGCAGGGCACAGAGCTGGAGCGATGGCACAAGTCCCTGCTGCCTCCATGCCCTTCTCCTGCATCCCAGGAGCTCTTTGGTTTTCCTGCTTAGGCAGCCAGTGACTTGGGGAGGGGTTGTTTTTCCCAGGGCTTTCTTTGGGATGTAAATAGGATCAGGGAGGCAGGAAGAGCTGGTCACAAGGGAGAGGATGTCTGTGAGTGCCTGCCTCAGGAGAGCACTTGTCTGGCTTCCCTCTGCTCAAACCCTGGTCTCTGGGATCTGTTCTTTGTCCCGAGTGGTGCTGACAGGCTTTGCCTTGCTCCTGGCAGCCACATCGGTAAAGGATGTTCACCCCGAGGCCGGCCATGGGAGATGGGGATGGTTTGCCTAGAATTCACAGGAATTACATCTGAAAGGAAAACATTCCCAAATCCCACCTCTTCTCCCTCCCCAGAAACACCATCTTTGCTCCAGGAGATGCCCTTCCTGGCCAACAGCCCTGCATTGCTGATGTGCTCAGCACACCTCTAAAGGCAGAGCATCACCCGGTGAGACAGCTTTGAGTCCACCAGCAGTTACTGAAGAGCTGGCAGGGATCAGACATGGAATAAGACTTTCTGTGGGTGCTTTTCACGTTGCAGAGATGTTTTCCATCACCCAGGTGAGGAAGGCCCAGGGGGCAGATGAGGTGTCTCCAGATGTGCTGCAGAGAGCAGCCATGCTTGATGAGCCACCCCAGGGTTCTGGGTTCATCACTGATGTGTCAGCCTCAAGGAAAACAACGTTTGGGGGGAAATAAACCAGCAGAGCTCATCATCCCTGCAATTCCCAGCTCCCAAATCCAGTGGAGGAGGTACCAGTGGCAGCGATTAGAGTTGGTTTGTAAAAGGGTTTGAGTAAGGCAAGGCTGTAAAGCAAGGACTCCTGCCACAGACCGAGGGATTCAGTGTCCCAATGCCAGCAGCAGCTCTCCAGCAGCAGGTAGCTCTTTCTCCTCTGTGAAGAGGAGACTCTGCCCTGGAGATATAAGGCAAAAATGTGCAGGGTTCATGAGTTAAAATGGTTTAACCCTGACTCACAGGCAGCAGCTCATCCTGCAGCACAGTGAGACCCAAGCTCCAGGGTGTCTGGGGCAGGGGGATGCAGCAGGATGCTCTCCTGCTGCCACCATCCCTTCCTCCTCACTCACTTTCTTTAGCACTGATCCTTCCTTTGGGCCTGGAGCCAGAGTGAAATCTCATCTCCGGAGGAGACGTTTTTAGACAGTTTACAGAATCTGGCTTCCTGCTTTTAAATATCTTGGGTTCTTCTGTTTCCCATCACCTGGAAAGGAGGTGTGAGAGAAGTCAGTGTCCCCAAGTGACTCCAAAAGTGATCTTGCCATGGGCGGGTAACCAGGAACCAGGAGCATCAAGGCATGCATGAGCCTGCAACCATCCCAGCACTGCTGTCGCCTCCTGCTTCTGTGCTGGGGTACAACCTTCTCCCCTGCACTATGATGGACAGACCCATGGAATGGGTTGGGTTGGACGGTACATTCAGAGCTCATCTAATCCAACCCGTGCCATGGGCAGGGACATCTTCAACTAGACCAGGCTGCCCAGAACGCATCCAGCCTGGCCAGGACCACCATCGGAAGGTGCTGAGACACAAAGCTGGAATCAAACAAGAAGCGGGACCCATTGGTGTCGGTCCTGACCTCCCACTGGCTCCCCATGGACCCCAGGAAGGGCCAGCACCGCGATGGAGGTGCTGTATCAGACCCCAGCGTGTTCCTGTTGTTCCTCCTCACCCGACAAGCCCGGGCCCGGTGGGACACAAAGCGTGCTCTGTCTCGCACACCCTCCTGGAGCCGGGTGTGCTGGCACAGCACCACCACGGGAAGCTGCTGCGGGGGGGGACTTGGCTACCCCAAGGGAGGAGGTAAAGGGGTTTTGCCACTTTAAGGCTCCTCTTTATGGCTGCTGCTCAGAGACGTTGAGATGCCACCACCCCTGGACAGCTTCTGTCTTCGGAACTGCAGCGCGTGGTTTCCCCACCAGCAGCTGTACATCCAACGGGGTTTGCTGGAGCAGAAAAAAGGGAAACAAGGCTCTTCAGAGGCTGTCAGCAGCGTGGCACTGGTCTGAGCTCAGAAGCCAGCCCAGGCTGGTGAACGGCCCCTGCAGCCAGGCAGCAGCGTGGCACTGGTCCGATCTCCAACCTGAGCCCAGAATCCAGACCAGAGGGGATGCTGCTTTGTTGCCAAGACACCTCCTTTCAACCACAAGCTCAGCAGCAGCTCCCCTGCCACAGGACTAAGCAAGGACTAACCCAGGGACAGCACTCGAGCTTTGGGAGGACAGGTACTCAGGAGCTCTGCTCCCAGGGATTTTGCATGGAGGTGCCTGAACATCTCTGCTTATGGGATCTTCAACTGGAGGAGATTGCCCAGAACCCCATCCAGCCTGGCCAGGGCAGGAGAGGACCACGTTTGGAGCAAAAAAACCAGCAGCAGGACCCTGCTCCTGGGATCTTGCACAGCGCAGAGCACGAGGTGGTGGGGTCCCCTTGCTAGTACCCCCCAGTGCAAGCCATGTGAGGGGCCAGAGCCACCCCTCACCCTGAGCCACAGAGGCCACATCCTGGCCTTTTGTTCCTCAAGGAGAGCATGCAGGCAGTTGGGTGCCAGCCACCAGAGCTTGTGCTGTGCCTGCTTCCTCCCTTGGCACGCAGCAGTGCCCGGCGCCTCTGGCCAAGGCTCGCTTGTGCAAACAGTCCCAGTAAGGAAGATAAATGAGGCTGAGTGGCAGGAGAGCAGCACGGGGCTGCCAGCCAGCCCTGCCTGTCCAGGGCCACGCTCCTGCGCAGGGACTGCAGCATCCCATGCAGTGCTTTAGGAGATGCTCCCCCAAATCACGGTCCTAAGAGTGTGAGCAAGGGAGTTCAGACTGGTTGAATTTACTCATGGAGAAACACTTCTCCACATAAAATGCTCCAACTCAGTGACAAAAAATGTCCCCTGAGTTGCAACTATTCCTCAGGCACTTCACAGACCCAGCCTCAGCCACATATGCTCATAACCACAGCAAGATTCCCCATGGCTCTGACTGGAGTGGGTTCAAAGCCTATTTGCACCAGGCAGAAGGTTTCTCCTTCTCACTGGATCTTGCTGGGTGCTCCTGGTATGGAGGGAGGCTGACATCTCGGGCCAGGATGGCACCTAGAGGAAACCAGCCCCTGCAGCGATGCTGATGCTTCCCACCAGTGCAGAGCTGTGATTTGCTGCCCCAGCCCCAGTGTCTGTGTCTGAGCTGTGTCTTCTAAGGGATACAAGAGGTTAATATTAACAAACCCCTGTCTTGAGCCATGCTAATGCCACAGCAGAACAGAGCACCCCTGCCAAGAAGCTTATCTGAGGCTCTTTGTGAACAAAGTGAACCCTGGAAGGTGGCGAGGCTCAGTGACAGGGAGCAAGGATGCAAGCCAAGATCGCTGCCTCTGGCCAGAAGAGAAATTTCCATCTTAGAGAGGAGCCACCCCATCCTGATAACCCCGCTGTTCCTCGCATGGAGAGAGGCCTCGGGGGGCCAGGACCCTGCTCCCAGGGAGCTGTTGGTACGGTTCAGCTCTGCTATGGTGGCATCTCATGGCTCCAGCTGCACAGACAGACCTGGAAACAGACTACGGGAAACAAACTCGGGCTAAAAAGCATCCTTAAGGGATGCAGCACGAGGCGGGCAGCCCTGCACTGAGCTCCACGGTGGCTCTGCCTTTCTGCTGGCTCCTGCACCTTGTAAACGGGGGCAGAAAAGAGCCCCCTCACTCAGTCGTTACCCACTGTTAGAGCCTCTCTGCTTCACACACCACAGGTCTGAGCTCCCGCAGGACCCGGCTATCACACCAGATAGATACAATGAGCCTTTCAGCCCTTCAAACCCCTGGACATACACTTGAATGAGCTGTATGTCTAATGAATATGTGGGAAAATCTCAGAGCAGCCAGGACTGCACAGAGGCTCCGGCTCAAACTTTCTGCTTCCCAAATCCTCTTGAGGCCGTACGGGAAGAGAAAGCTCCAACCCAATGCTCTTCCCATCCCAACGCCCAGCCAGGGTCGATAGGAATCAGCGCTGACCGAGCACAGCCCGTCTTTGCCTCTGTGTTTGCTCTGAACTGGGGGAGTTGGTGGCTCCAAACTGAGCCGGGACCCACCAGTTCCTGGGAATTTAATGCACAGATCACTCCTCTGGAGCTACCGTGCAGCAGCAAAGGGCTTCAAGCCCTCTCCCTGCAGCTGGGAGGCTGCTCCGCTTGGCCTGCGATTGTGCTCAGCAGGCAGAATAGAAGGGAAACCCTGTGCCCTTCAGGCGAGGGAAAGGCAGAGAGAACAATGCAAGGGGAGGGAGCACCGGGCTGGACTAAAGAGTTGAGGGTGGCTGCATCCCACTGCTTCAGGTACAGGCAACCAAGAGGAGCGGTGCAACAGCACTTCCATGAGCTCCAGGTGGGCACCGAGCTGCTCCCAGTGCCTCCTGCTCTCCAGCGGGCTGGAACTCGCTGTCCTACATTTCTTCCACTCTCTAAAATCAGTGTAAGAAGCTTGTGAAGGGTTTCTTGCTCCCTCGGGCACGAGGGAAAGAACAGGTCTGTCTGCTCCTGGAGAGAGACAACAACAGATAGGACCTGGTGTGTAAAGATCCCAATTAGACTTGGCAGGCAGCACAAGCTGCAGGAGCTTCCTCTTATCCTCGTGCGCCCTGCCATCGGCAGAGCTCTCCCGCTGATCCTCTGGAGTGACAGCAGGGTTTAATCTCCATGGAGATTGGGCTAATACAAGCCTCTGATCTGCTGCAGGTGGTGGCTTGGCTACTCACAGTGCATCAGGAGCCAGACTACCTTTTTTCCTTCTGTTCTCCATCCCTTTTGGCAGCCACCCTGGAGCGTGTCTGGATGCTGGGGCAGGGTTCAGGGATTGCAAGAGCTCTCATTGCCTCCAGCCTGTGTGGAGGAGAAGGGCAGAAGTTGTGGGTACAGCAGGGGTGGGACCTGGCTGCTCATACACCTGCAGTGGTCAGTATTTGGCCAGCTCAGAGATGCTGTGTAGGGATGATGAGGTAATGCTGGAGCTGAGGATGCTCCTGAGCACGCAGCTGGGACGCACAGTGCCCACATCTCACTGCAGCTCCAGGAATGGTGTTTGACTTTCCCAAAGGACTCTCCATTTGTGATAGATTTCTTTTAGGTTTTATTTTCCTTCCTTTGCAAAAACCTTGTTTGGACAATGCACGGCAACATCCTTGCTTAGTACAGACAGGGATTAAAGTGACCAGATGCTTGTTTGCTCGCACTGGCCCTAAAACATTCAACAGGGTGAGTTTGTCTTTTCCCAGCTGGAGACTTCCCTCTGTGTGTTTTGAAGCCGGGCTCACGCTCTCCATAGCCCAGCAGGTTTCCAGCACACAGAGCTGAGCTCCCAAGTGTGTGGTCCTCCAGCACCAGCCTCTGAATGCACCTGCACGTTGGACCTTAGACACCTGATGAGGCTGTGTTGCACATGGCTGTGGCTACACAGCACTCTGCAAGCAATAGGGGTGCAATAAACTTTACATGAGGCAGAGATGTAGCACAACATAGAGATTTTGGAGGTACTGATGGACAGGGAGGATGCCAAGGTTCAGAGCTGAACCCAGAGCTCTTCCCAACAGCTGCAGATGTTTCACTGCCAAAGCTGGATGGGATTTATGGAACCAGGGTTGAAGGGGCTGCTCTTGGCATCTTCAAAATCAGTTGTCATTGCAGAAGCCTCCCAAGAACCAGTCTTACTGTGCTGGCACCCACCTGCTCTTCCTTCCTGAAGCCCATAAAGAGGAGCAAAGGACCCAGCAGGCAGGAGGGTCTTCTGCAGCTGAGGTTTCCCTCCTTGTTCTTGTGGTGTCAACAGGAGAGACAAGGAGGACTGAAGACATTTGCTAAGAAACCAAAAAGCACAACTAAGTCATACAAAGGTGCTGCAATGGCTGGACTCTAACTGAGAGTCTCAGAGAAGCCTGCTCTTTCTGGGCTTATTCCCTCTCCTCTGCCAAAAGGAGACAATCAAAGGCTTGGCTTTGGCTAAGAGCTATGAGCTATTTGGCTATGAGCTGCAGACCCTGCTCACACCCAGCAGAGTTGTGTAAACCTTGGCACACTTGGAACTGAAGCAGGAAGGAGGAATATTAATGCCTCAGTAGGAAAACCAGCAGCACCCATCAGCAGGTTTGAACATCCGGTGGCTGGAGGAGGTCTGGGCTCACCACATCCCCATCGCATCCTGCAGATACCAGTGCACTGAAGGAGCCTGCTCCAGACCCCTCGCAGCCAAAGATGAACCATTGCAGGTGAAGGGGACCCAGCTGCAGCCCTGCAAGGGGCTCTCCCATCCCAGTCACTGGGAAGAGGGACAGGCACAGCCTTTTTCCTCCAGGATACACCAAACCACTGCAAATCCCCCATATCCCTGGGAGCAATGACAAGGCAGGGGTTTTGCATTCCCATCCTCACCACAACTGGCTCCAGGATAGAGCACAGGAATGTGTGGATGTGCATTGCAGCACGGCTGTGCCTAACCCACTGTGGTCCAGCTTAGCGTGGCTGAGCCTCCCTGGCCGGTAGCCCTGATGGGCTAATGGCTGTGTCTGAATGTATTAACCAAATGACTCTGTGCACTCTCTGTTTTCCTAGAGCCCCAGCCAGACCCCAACACTATTTGTGTTGGCTTTGAACCCTCTGCCCATCTCTGCGCAGCAGGAGCACGTAACCACCGGGATTTGTTAATAGAAACCAAAGCAGAACTCACCAGCAAGGCTTGCAGGCAAGGGGCCTGTCCTAGAACAACAGCTCAGGGTTTTGCTGTCACAGGTGGGATCTCCCAGGGCTTCCAGAGCTCTCCTGGACCTTCCTCTGAAGTGACTGCAGAGCAACAGTAAACCCCAGGCCCATGGTAGCAGGGTTCCACTCCACAAGTGCCCCAGTCTGATTTTAAGCAGCTCAGATGCTGAGGTTCCCTTTTACTCCCTTTAGGAGACAAAGGCCACGTCTGCATGATGGATTTTATGCTGCTTTTCCTCATCCACTTGGACTTGAACCCAGCTGAGACCATCTGGTGTCAATGGCTGCACAGAGGTTCCTGTTTCAGCTGAAATAGGATCTGAGGTTTGCTCAGCCTCTACCATACATTGAGTCTGCAGCAGTTTAAACATCAAACCAAGGTCAGGATTAGAGTGTACAGCGGGCCCTGAGTCCACGCTCTTATCCTCATATTGGTCCTCATGTACCCCACATTGGTCATGCAAACCAAGGGGACAGGGAGCAGGCTTTGTGGTGGTTCCCTCCATTGAGGGCTGGATCTTTGTCACCTGCCAAAACCAGAGGTAACTCGTACAAGGGACAAACCTCTCCTTAGCAATGTGCTCCCTCACCAGTCTCCTCTCCTTCTCTCATAGCCAGAAGCTGCAATGAATGCAAGATGTGCACATCCCAGTAGAGCTCTGGGGCAGCGTTGCTCAGCTCAAGAGCATCCAAGTGACCTGAGGCCAGGCCCCTTGTGCAGATCTATGCACCTAGGGCTTAGTTCCCAGCAGGGAGGCAAGGATCTAGCGCTCATTCCCCACGTGTGAATGCAATCTGCCTTGAATTGAAATGCAATAATCCCAGCCCAACCCTACAAACCACAATTGACACTTTGCAGGGAAAGCCAGGGTGTTTGAGATAACACATTGCCAAACGTTTCCCAGTTCATAACGCTCCCAAACCAGTGCAAAATGCACAGGAGGGAGGAATGTTGGGTAAGTGGAAGTGTTGCTGGGAATGTTTCTTATTTACAGCCAGGCTAAATCACTGCAGAGCAGGGCTCTGCAGCCGTTTCATTAGCTCCAAGGACAACAGCAGAGCTCCTCAGCAGGTGTAAATTGCCAGAGCTTAATTCTGAGTGAGATTCTCTGATTTACCCCATACTGAGGGCTCCGTTCCATTGCTGGGACAGAAACATTTGCCTTAGAGATGTGTGTCCAGCCAGAACTGCCCATCCTTAACAGCAACCACAGTGCAGTGATGATTGAGGTGTTACTGGAGGACTAACATCATCTCCAGGGAGATCCTTCTTGGTTCCAGTCATTCCTACCTGTCCAAGGTCACGGAGCTGTCACCTCAGGTCTATGTTCCTCCTACTTATGCACAGCACAAGAGATGCTCCTCAGCAGCGTGGTGATGGTGTGGGCCTCTCTGGCTCTGATGGCAGTGGGAAAATCTGGGACTGGAAAACCTTCTCCTACTTCCAATTGGGATAAATCTTTCCTCAAATCATGTCCCATCCTAAAACCTTGTGACTGGACTGAAACAAAGCAAGTGTGTTACATTTAGGCGACAGGCAATGAGAGTGCATGAAGGGAAGGAGGGGGTTGGCAGGACTTAACACAGCTAATGAAACTCTGCAATGGCCAAACTCAGCCCAGGCCTGGGCAAATGCCTCTGTGCTGGCTGCAGACATGGCTCAGTTGGCTTCTGTAGGGTTTGGATTGCATCAGCCAAGCAAAAGGTGCTACTGCTGTGCTGGGGCTGCTTACAGGATGGTTTTCTCTCATGAACTGAATTGCCAGACCAAGGTCAAAGTCCCTCAGTATGATGGAGGTGGCTGAGTGCTCCATCCCTGGTAGTGCTCAAGGCCAGGTTGGACGAAGCCTTGGGTGCCATGGTTTAGTGTGGGGTGTCCCTGCTTATGGCAGGGGGTTGGAACTGGATGAGCTTAAGGTCCTTTCCAACCCTGACTATTCTATGATTCTAAAGCCTGCTCCTGATCCAGCGCATCCCTCTGATCCCTGCTGGAAAGTGGCATCCAAGAGCTCTGGAGCTCCCTCTTCATCAGGAATGCTGCCTTTTTCCACATGTTCCTCACTATCCAACAGGGATGGAAGCTGCATTCCTTCACCCTGCAGCTCTCACAAGTGAGGTCATTTGATTTCCTGAGCAAGAGAGTGGCCAAAGCCCCCCAGAAGCTCACAAACACCACTTTAATTAATGTTCTTATTCACAACGTAAGTCCCAGTCACTATCTGGCATGAAAACCTCAAAAGAGAATGTGCAGATCCCAGCGCTGAGCAGCAGCATAGGAGCTGATTCCTTTTAGTCTATACACACACATATGCATATATATCTATAAAATCTAAATATATACGGATGTATATATGTACAGTCATATATACAGAGAGCAAGAGAGCTTTTACCAACCTGCTTGGACTCCCTAGATGTCCAAAAGCCCCAGTCCAGCAGCACTCATTGGAAAATCTCACTTCAGTGATTTTCAGAGCCATGAAGAGCCCCGTGTTTGCTGGCACCACCAGAGAGGATGGCTGAGGACATCAATCTTCATTGCCATTAGCACTGGAAAGAATGTCCAACTCCATTTAGGGTGGAGAGCAGCATCTCACACGTTACGGGCTGTTTCCTTGCTCATAAATCTACCATCACCAGACAGCACCGTGGCTGTTTTGCTTTGCTGGGCTGTGCTTAACAGATATTTTCATAAGGCCAGACTTGGGTAATGCAAACAGAGGCACCTCCCATTGACTTCCACTTGCTGCAGAAAGGGCTAAAAGTAGATTTCAACATCCTAACCTGGTGTAAGGAAGGAGTAAATCAATCTGGGGTGGCAAACGGGCTCTAAAGGAGAGGAGGATTAGCTCTGTATAGAGGGAAGGACAGGCAAAGCAAGAGCCATCAGTCACCAGCATGGTGCTGAGCCCCCTTTTATGCAGTGAAATGACTTTGAAGGGGCAACAGAGCAAGGGATGCTGGAGCCAGGTCGCAGGAAGAGCTGGTGGGGACATGGCAGCACCAGTGCCACATTGCCCTCCTGGGTTTGTGCTCTACAAAGCCTCTCCCAGAGCAGAATGGGCCCATTCCACACACTGCAGTGATGGGGCAGCTTGCTGGAGCTCTCCATGCCCCTCAGCCTGTTAAACATAGGAAATCTCTGCCTGAAAATGAGCTCAGAATAACAACAGTCAGGCCTGTTCCTAACCTTGGGTGGCTTTTGCTGTCTGCTTTTGCCATTCTCTTCTTAACGACTCCCAGAGCTGGGATGCCAAGAGCAGGATTGATATCCAGCCTTGCACGGTCAGGGATATTGGGCTGATTTCTTTATTGGAGCCAGGAGGAAAGATTTCTATTATTCCAAGACCAGGGAAAGCATGTTCAGGCTGATAAATATCTGTCAGCAAAAGCCATCAGCTGATTAAGTGAACTACAAGGGGAACATAAAAGACAACAAAGCCCTGTCACTCCCAGGAGCTCAATGGCCTTTTCCTCCATGCAGGATTTCTAATGGATTTCATAGAGTGTTTTCTGCAGGTCTGCACACGTGCTGGTCTACTAAAGGGATGGATCATCAGCATTAGTCTAAACTAAACCTCATTCTCAGAGATCACACGGAAGTGGCTGCCCAGCATCAGCTTCCCCTTTTGGGTCTTTCAAGCATCAAGTCTGGGCTCAGCTTTGCTGCAAACCCTGCACCAGGAAGTGTTGGCATCCTCTCCAGGACAGGTTATGGACCAAACGTCACATGAAGCCCCACAGATCCTTGCTTCTAACAGCAAGGAACATCCCTCTTTTGTGCCTCAGTTTCCCCCTCTGTCAAATAAAGATTATGGCATCTCTGTCCAAAGTTAACCCCTCAAGCTTTTAGTGTTGAGTCCCATTAGGTGGTCACTGCTGGTGATGGAAGCCCTTACCAGTGTGCTGTAGGTCCCGTGAGTTTTAGTGCCAATCTCAAAGCCGCAGTTCCTAGAGGGATCACAAACCTGTAGGGGAAAGGGCTATAGGGAAAACCTCAGAAACATCACCCCAAAAGCCCTAAGAACCAAAATGCAATGAAAAGGATGCTCATTATTTCCTCTTTAACCTGCTTGGTCTTCAGTACAAGTCAGTAGCTGCTGGGGGGATCAGGTGGTGGTTTCTCACTTGGAAATGATTGGGGTCAGCAATAGTGCCCTGGAAAGCACCAATCTCCACTGGCCCTCCTCTGTGCTTAGCTGGCAGCAGTGAGAACCGTGATTTACTGCACAGCCACGCTTTAGATCCAATCCTGTCTCTAATCCTTCACTCGAGGAAACTTCAGGATATTGCGGGTGAGAAGCAGGCTCAGCCTTAATCCCAAACCTTGCATGAGAGCAGAGGGTCACGGCAGGGCTGATCCTCCATCGCTGTGCACCGCGGCTTGTGCAGGATTATGCCTCCACCTGGACTCTGTACAGGCACACAATGGAAGGAGGATGGATGCAAAGCTTGACTCCGCACCTCCTGCTTTCCCTACCTTCTTCCCCAGCACAGCCCCCCCCGTGCCAGCTCAGTGAGAAAAGCCAGGCACGCCATAAACCAGGGAACTAATTGCCCCCAGATGTCTCATTAAGGCCACAGGAAAATCCTTCCAGGGTCAGGAAAGCACTTGTGGAAAGCACCGGGGTCACTGCCAAACCTTCCCTGGCGCTACCAACAAAGCACCAGCTTCGTAACACCCGAGCCTACAACCACCAAACCATGGACCAGCCTCCTGCCAAGGAAAGCAGCAGCTCTGCAGAGCAGGGGCACAGACCTTAGTGTGGCTCAGGCCTTGCACTGCAGAAAGCAGGGTGGATGGGATAGCAGGAGAGGAACAAGAGCACCCTCCAACAGCTTACCAAGCCTGTCCATCCTGCTAAAGCTGCTCCCAGCAAAGCCAAGCTTCTCAATAGCCTCTGTCCCCATGACACGAGGCAGGTTTCACTTCCACCCCATTAGCCCTGCTGTGCTCCCTGCAGCGGTTGTTATCCCGTGGGATAACGGCCTTGTGTCCTGCCCGGGCAGCAGGAAGCCTTGGGGTGACCGAGGTAACGTTGCTTATGGAGGCTACTCCATCTGCAGCTCGTCCTGTGCCAGAACGGCAGCAGAGAGATAAGGAGTCTCAAAGGTCTCATGGAAAACTCTGACAAGCAGTCTATTTTGAGCTGGCCTGGCTCGCTTTTCCTGCCGGCTGCTCCCTGTGTGCAGGCATGGGATGAGCTGGACCTTGGATCTCTGGAGGGCAGGAGAGGGGAGGAAGCTGTCCCCTTCGACAGGAGGCAAGCAGAGGCAGCAGCAGTGGGCTCTGGTGTGCGTGGGAACGTGTCCATCCAGGAGAAGCATCCCAAGCTGGTGAGCAGCTTCCCAACGAGAAGGACTTCAAGCGATGCAGTGTCCTGGTCTCTATCTGCAGAGTTATTTCAGCTCAGATGCTTTTGCCCGGGGAAGGGGAGGAGGATGGCATTCCAGGCAGGAAAAGTGCAGGAAGCAGGAATTCAAACTCTGGATGTGCCCCTCAGAGAGGAGCAAACTCTGCCTCTGCCCTCACTCTGCCTCTCATCCAGAGGCCACCCAGAGCAAGAGCAAAGCTGTTCTCACCCACCCAGACCTGCTCGGGTCCCACCACAGTGCCACGGCCAAGAAGGGCTTTGCTGCAGGGAGCCACCCCATCGGCTTCCCACCTTAGCTCCTGCCTCCCTGCTTCCAGGCTCAGCATTCCCTGCCCTTTGGCTGGCCTCACTGCTGCTCCGCAGCTTGGCACGCGCTGCATCCCTGCCTCCTTGCAGCTCCAGTACAGCTCTGCTGGGCTCACTGGGCTCATTGCAGGACCCCTGTGTAAGCCCCCATTCGAGGAGGTGGGTCCCTGACCCCAGGCTCCACGATTTGCTCTATCTTAGTCTCAGACCAAGGCACTGATAGCCCCATCCCGCTCACATTCACTTGCTTTCCGATGGCTTCAGTCCCCACTGGCACATGAACATGGGCTTCACTTTGCTTGTTTGGACACAAAATACAGCTTCAAAGTTCAGTTCATTTAAAAACACCTCTAAAAAGCCACGGAACTGACCCAGGGCTGGAGGGGAGCGGAGCTGGGATGCAGCCAGGACCCCTTCCTCACCACACACCCCTGCATGGATGGGAACCAGGGCACTTGTGCTTGGGAGCAGAGCAGCCTCTTTGGAGAAGAGCCGAAGGGAAACCATGGCAAAGGCTTATAGGGAGAAGTGGCTGCAAAGCAGGGCGATGACATTTACTTGGTGCCAGGCAGATAAGCCCAGGGCCAGCACGTGCCAGCCAGCACCAGCTCAGCAGCTCCCAGAGAGCACAGGCTCAGGCCCACACTGGGTCTGTCCCAGCGTGCGGATGACAGAGAACTTGCTCCAGAACTTGCTCCCAGCTTGGGATGCTCATGAGAGAGGCAGGGGTCTGCTGCTGACTCCATAGGAAGCAATGAAGGCTGAGAAAGAGGAGGACTTTGTGAGTGAAGTACTGCAGTGTCTGGGAACAGGGCTCCTGGGATATGGGAAGTATGCATCAGACAGCTGGGGACAGGGACTGTGATCCATCCTGGAACCTTTGGAAGCAGGGAAAGGAAACAGGGAGCCAAGGCGGTTAAGTAGGGATATGAGAAGGAGCATAAGCAATGGGCCCAAGGCTTTATAAACTATAAACACTGTGATGGAGGAGCTTGGTATTCAAAATAAGCAAAAGCAATTTAAAGGAGGGAATGAGGGGAAGGGAAAGACAGCAGGGAGGAGAAAGAGACTGAGCAGAGATGGGTGAGCAATGCCAGGTGAAGAGAAAGCTCTGCCCAGGGTCTGGAGAAGTGACCTGCTCCTTGCTTCCACAACAACAAAGCTGCTACAAACTCTCTCCATAAGCACACAAATCCCCTTCAGCCTATGAGGGGAATCAAGGAGGAGGCACCAGCTTGCCCAGCATTCAGGATAAAGGTCGCTCTCATGCTATTGCTCCACACGCAGTGAAACCTGCTCCCACAAGACCTGTTTTCCACTCCCTTGGAAGCCTGAGGTGTGTAAGATGCCCTGGAGAACTTTCCAACCTTTCCATCCTTATACAGCTGTATCCCACTTGTCTCTCTCTCCTCCATGTCCCAGCTCCATCCAGAGCCCTCTGCAGACATTGAGGGATGCTCCACAGGTCGGAGGTCTCCTCTGGGAGAAGAAGAGCACAAATAACCCAAGTGCTTTCTTTAGCTGCAGGAAGCATCAGCGGCTCTGCAGGACTGGGAAGGTTCCACCCAGGCAAGATGCTAATGAGAGCCACAGCAAACTGCTGAGTCAGCAATGCAGCTGCATGGGGTGGACTCACAGGGAGCAAAGAGCCCCCCTTTCACCCAGCCCAAGAGGCTCCAGGACTCCTGTGACATATCCCTGAGCTCCAACCCACAGCCTGGGTCCCTTCAATAAGCCCTGCAAGCTCCCCACACATCCTTATGCTGGACCTGCACTGATCTGCCCCTGCTCTTCAGTGTCTATCTCCATTTATCAGGCCTTCGCGTTCTTTTAATCCCATCTCAGCCCTCCCCAAAGGAAGGAGATAAGAGGCAGGCTGGAAAGGCTGATAAAAGGGAACTGAACAAATCCATTAATGCAGTTTCTGTGCCAAGAATTACAAAGCTCAGCTCCTGTTAATACACTTGCCAGCCCGAGCCTCAGCCCACCAGCGCCCAAGCAGCAAGTCCAGCTCACTACTAACCTGTCCTGAGGATAAAGCAACCCCTGGAGGAGCAGGACACTGATTCTCATGCTGTGTGAGGCACTGGTTTGTTGTCTGAGCACAGAGGGGGCTCAAAGCAGGATGCCCAAACCTGAAAAGCTACAGCATCACTTCCACAGAAGCCTAAAGCAGCGTAAGTGCTGCTGCCCCAGCGCTGCCCTCTTGGCTGGGCACCCGCCCTGGCCCACGCATTCTTCACACCCTGTGCTGAGCCATTCAACGTGCTCAGCCAGCAGAACAATTCCTTTTGGCTTCAGCGCCAGCAGCAAAGCTTGGCTCCAAAGAGGAAATATGGTGCAGAGCCGTACGGACCTCAGTGAGAACACAGTGCAGGAATCAGCAGCCTTCACAGCAGGCTTCAAGGGGGCTACAAGGATGCTGGAGAGGGGCTCTTCATCAGGGACTGGAGAGATAGGACAAGGGGTGATGGGTTCAGACTGAAACAGGGGAAGTTTAGGTTGGAGATAAGGCACAAGTTCTTCCCTGGGAGGGTGCTGAGGCGCTGGCACAGGGTGCCCAGAGAAGCTGTGGCTGCCCCATCCCTGGCAGT
>JBCJKH010011883.1:0-28967 GCA_039877255.1 Loriculus beryllinus
AGATGTTTCAGACCATTGCAGTAAAACTTCCAAATTATCTAAACAAAAGATTTCCTTCAGATTTTGTCTCAAAAAAAAAACCCCCATATTGAGACATGATTTTTCCTCCAAAAAATGTGGAACAGAAAAGCTTTTGAAAGATTTGAATCATTTTATGGGACAACCCCCTAATTTTATAGCTGTATTACAAAAGCACTGGTAAGTAAGAGATGAAGACAGAGCCCTGCATTTCACTTCCATAGGAACAAAAATAATAAAAAAGGACAATTTTTATTTTATTTTACTGGTAGGAAATAGTTATGCTAATTTTGATGGAATAAATGGGCACAAAAGATCAAACATTATAACATGTCCAAAGCAAGTGAAGCACTGACAACTCTTAAATGAACTTCAGATGCTTTTGGTTTAGCCACAGAATTTAGTAATGACAAGTAGAAACAGCACTGTTAATTGGAGCTCATTTTTAGAGCTCACTGCAGTGAATTTGTTCTCCCTGAGCAAGATGGCAAAGGCCTGAGCTGCCACAGTGACCAGAAGATCCTGCTGTTTCAGTACCTGCAGTGGTAAAACCTGTTTCATCTATATTTCTTTTCTTCTAACACCATACAAAGGATCCTCAAGGATGCAGACAAAAGGCAGCCTAAGCTTTCCTCACACAAAGTCATCCAGCAGACAAAGAAAAACTTGGAATAAAACAGATGTTTCTTGTCTTGCAGGTGAATTCCCTGCTTGTTGGGATACACTGCCAATCCAGTACATCCCTATCACCATTCCAGCGACTCTGGAAACTGAAATCCCAGGCCCTTCATATTCTACCTTCCATTTGTCACTTCTCATTCAGGTGATAAAAACCCCTTCAAAACCCTGCCTGTCTTTCAGCTTCTGTGAGAGCCTTTTTTCTTCAGCAGGATTCTGCCTGACCTAACCACATACTCATGTGTCTTTCTTTCCTTTTCTTTCAGCATGCTAGAGGTTAACTGGTGCCCTTTGGCTTAATCGTTCTAGTTTTTAATTACAGGTACTAATAATAAACATCGATGTTTTTGTGATGGACTAGAAACCCACCCAGACAGGTTCCCAAAATACACAAATGTACTGCAAGAGAAGATGCTTCTTCTACCAGGGGGAGAATCACTGAGCAGTGTGAACTTTACATGTACTAATTAACACATCACAAGCATTAAGCATACTTCTCCCCCTTTCTTTCTTCTTTTTTCCTGTTTGCATGTGAACAGAGCAGATGCATGACCCAGGTTTCAACCAGAGCATTTGTGTTATAGGGTAATATTTATCCTCTTGTTTAATCCTCAAAAGGGAAGAAATAATAATCTCAGAAATTGGGATGGAGGCAGGTGCCAAAGGGTTCAGAAATAGCCAGAAAGCATGCTGACCGAGGCTCTGGAGAGTGAACAGCATGAGCATTGCTACGCAAGAGTATTGCAGATGCAAAGAGAATCACCACAGGACTCACAGCCAAACACCCCCTAACCCCCAAAAACACAAAACCAAAACCACCCTCAAAGCCCCAAAACAACCAACCACAACCCAAAACTTTGAGCAACTGGATTTCACAAGGGCAGAACTTTTCTGGGAGGGTCCCTCAGCATTACTTTTTTCTCCCATCAGTGCTATTCTCAGAATGTCATGTGTTATTCAGTGCAGCTGAGCCACTGAAGTCAAAATAGATAGTAGAAGAGACATAGTATTTTGCTCTGCAAAAAGAACAGTATTATCAATCAGAATTGTGTTTGCAATGAAAGACCGTTACTCGCCCAGTAACTCATTCTCTCCACTGACACTCAGGAGACCCACACATTGTTCCTGTCTTTATTGCACAGCCTTGGAAAAGTTGCTTTTACCCTCTTGCTCTTTTCTAGTTTCTGCCTGCAAAAAACCTTGGAGTCTTTGAATATTGGCTCTCTGTTATTATAGGATGGAAAAGTTTCTTGAATCACACAGCTACATGCATGAAAGGGACTTTCTGCAATTAAGGGGAGGGGGAATAAATAATTAATTCTTTGAAAGCACTTGATGTCTTACTATTGATTGAAGGTTTTGAAAAACAGAAGAATGCATCCTACCTCTCTTTTTGGCTGGGTTCTGCTGTATTACATCTCTTAATATCAATTTTGTCTGTTTTGATAACACAGTTGAAGTTTCTTTACTTCCCAACATAAACTGGATCTGGACATTTCTGACTATTGTACCAGATTTTTATGAGCTGGCATTCAAGCAATGCTGCTATAAGCTCTGGGTAAACCTTGCTGGCGGTAAACCTCAAACTTTGTGGAAAACATAGGAAGTGAATGCTGAGAACTTGTTTAAAAACCTGAGTAAATATTCACCAGGGAAAACAAAAAGGTTGTGCTGCTTTCATAGAGCTAATATTAATTTACTGATTTCTAGATTAAAATGAAAATGGGAAAATGACTCCCAGCAGGTCCCTCTTCTCTTGCTAAGTTAATAGCAGGGATGCCATTACACTGAAAATGATACATTTGATGCTAAAACCCTAGAAATGTGTTCATTTCTTCAATTTCTTCACCTGGTGACACTCAGTGATGTTCCACTTGGCTAGGACAATCTCCCTGCATTCATTAGATTGAAAGAGAAGGGTGGAAAAAGGAACTTATCATTATGTGCTCCATCAACTGGCTGTTAACTGGAGCCCAGGAGTCTGATGCTACAAAATGAAGATGGAAGAGCAATACAACAGCACAAAGGTTTTGCACAAGTGCCCAGTCCAGCTATGCTATCACCAGTCAGCAAAGCCTTGGCTGCTCCATATCAAAGATATGGGCTGCCAAAACAGCATGAAACTGATAGACAAGTCCTACTTGCTATATACCATGGTTAAGTGCTGCCCACACACTCTGCAAGTACCTAAGGGAAAAAAAGGGCTTCATAACTGAGTTAAGAGTATACAGATCCTCAAAGTACAAGATAGCATGTGTAGTTCTGAATCAGCTGTCTTTGGAGAGCTGAATGCATTTGAAAAGGCCACTGCTACCAGCTGTGCTTCTCTAAGATGAGTTTTGCATTTAGCAGACAATTAATTTTCCCTTGTACAAATGAAAGGGACTTTGGATTCCTCAGGGACAAACATCCCTGTGAGCTTGGTCGCTAGGCAGGAGATGTTCCTCATCACAGATTCTGGGTCAGGAAGGCTGTATTTCATTTCAAATATTAACCAAGTTAAGCAGTTTTTGTTGGATTCCAGAAACTCTTTAGGGGGAAAGTCCTAGTTGTAAGAAATGTGCAAGCAGTGAAATTCCACCCATTCAGCATTGATTGTCTGTGTTGTATTACTGCTGTGCCTCCAAAATTAATGCAACATTAAGCAGTCAAAAGCCATTATAAGGCTCAATCTGTTTAGCTGGATGCATAATGACTTGGACTTATGGTCAGATCTGCTCTATTCCCAATAACTAGAATCATATGAAGGTTTGGCTTGCAGAAGAATGTGACCTGAGCCATTTGTGTGCAAATTGGCTGTAAGGGCAGTGTTTTCGCATAAGCCATGCATACCCCACAGTGTCTAAACTTCTCAGCCTGGAGAGCAGATTTGGTATGTCCAGATAAGTAGAGTATGACATAATATAAAGGCAATGCTCAGGATCAGGACTACAGCACTAAATAACATTATAGCACCTAACAGGTTAGGCATAGACTAAAAGGCTGTATAATAGCAGGGCAACTTCTAGGACACATCATTGTCAACTGCAAAATTGGTACCATCCCTGCTATGAGTGAGGAAGCAATCATCACCAGAACGGGAAAAGCCATAGGAATAGCACTGTGCTGTGGTTTCAAGGTAGTCACCCACTCCTGGATAGGGAAGTTACCTGAGGAAGGAAGTCCCCTAAAAGAGAGTGAAGAAGCTGAATGGTATTTGAAGAGGCTACAGGACACTCAAAGAGAGAAGACTTGATAATCAAGTATAGTCTTCCTGTCAAGCTCCAATGCTATCAAAGTTCTGATGGTTTAGAGCCACTGCAAACAGTTGTATGGATCCCTCAAGGAAGTGAACTGAACAGCCAGCTCCTGGCAAACAGAGCACCTTTGGCCTGCCTTGTCATAGCTTTTCTTTCTTGTTTTGCACTAGGAAAACAGGAGCCTGATCTGAGGGTATTGTTCAGGGCTTGCCATGGTAAGAGGCAGCAGATGGATACCCTGGAACCCCAGGGGTAAACCTGTGCCTTTGATATACATGAAGTAATGCACAAATAAAACCTTGAATGAATCAAAAAAGGAAAAAGCCTGCTTTTTCAGAAAGGGCCCTTTAAATAAGCCAGCTCGAGTCTTCTGTGCACAAAGCCAGCATAGTTGATAAAATGATGGATTACTGGATCAAGCCAGGCAAACATCAGAAGAACCCACACCACTGAGCTGGAAGACTTGCTCTGCCACATCCTAGAACACCAGCCAGGCTTTGAGCTCACATCCACATCTGCTGGGTTTGGCTATTGCTTTCCTCTACAAAGGAGCCAAGGAGCATTACCATGGAACACTTGCACTGTGCAAGGCAAGCTCTGAGAGCAGTAGCTGATGGAGGGAGGTGGCTCATTCGCCTTAAAGCAGAGCTCAAAGGCGAATTCCATTTCCAAAGAGCACGTGAAATTTGCAGTTTGCTGCAAACTGGTTTTTTGCTGATTGTGTCACACTTGATTTCCTAAGGAGGAAGCAGGGGAACTCAAGACTTATTTGCATGAGTTTCACATCCCTCTCCTTGGCTGAGAACACACTGTGCTATTCGATGGACAGCTCCTTTCTGATTCACTGCTCTAATTATGTTTTACAGCCGGAATATGGTACTTGTGTCAAAGCTGATGGGTAAAATTCTACTGAGAAGCAACAACGTTTTGTAGCATTCTCCTGTTGCTCATTTCCATGGCTTCTCATTTTTCTCCCCTCAAGGCTCATTTTCCAGACACCAGTCATTCTAGAGAGAGATGTTTCACCTCCTTGATACTTCCTTTTGACTAACGGCCATATTCTTCTTTTATTTGTTTATTTATTGCACATTTGCACACATACAGTGACAGAAAGAGAAGATAAGTAAAACTGGCTTATGATTTGTCTAAAGCAGCTGGTAGAGCTGTAATCTCTGTTTGCAAGTAGGCCTCCACTGTGACAAAAATCCTTTTGTGAGGAAGAATAGGACCGTAAAAGTCTAGAAATATGTATACATATTTTCAAGACTAATCCAGGGCCCCATGCTACATGGAACTTTCTGTCATATGCTGTTATCCCCACACGCAGAACATCTTCTGGACCACATGTGAAGGGACAATATTCATCAGCCAGCTTCTCCTTGCATCCCAGACAAAAGCTACAAGCAAGAGCTGGGCAGTTATCTCTTGCTCCCAGCCACCTCTGGAGGGACAATCCCAAAGTTAAGGGATTGCACTCCATTTTGGCTTGTTCACTTCTCCTAAGAGGGTCAAAGAAGCTATCTCTCAATTGCAAATCTGGCATAATAGTTCCTTATGCAATCAACTCACAGCACCATGCAGCCCTTCCTGAGGTAGAAGAGCTGATGCAATTCATCCCTACCCTATGGAAAACAGGAATAGGCTATTTCAGACAACACAGTCAGTCATAGACAGCATAGGACTATGGAGTACCAGTGCTGCTGGGCTTAGCTTCAGACCATTTTCCTTGTCTCCCATTATTTTCTTCAGCTCAGACAATCTTGGAGCTTTTCCCAGGGCTCGATTATTCCCTGTAAACAACTGCAGGACTCCACGCCATTCCATACAGCCAGACAGATCTAGTGCTTCTGTGCCTGTTTGGCAGGTACAGAGAGGAAAGGGAGGGGAGGACATTCACTGCTGAAACAGCAGCAGGATCACAGCTTAAGTAACAGGAGGAGGAAAAACCAGAACCATGATCTCTCATTTAGCTCTGCTAAATGACAAATTGCTTACAGGCAAGGCTGCCCACTAGGGAAACCACCACAAAAGTGATTGTTTCGCATTTCCTAGAGGTTGCTGACCAAAGAGGGAGGAGAAGAAGGTGCATTTGAAATGCTGGTCAGGTGCTTTACCGCAGTGATTTTCTCCATTTTCACAAGAACATTTGGTATAACATTATTCTTAGTGTTTGGCAGCATTCAAATGTAAAGAGAAAGCTCAGGTGACTGTTCCAATGATGATTTTCTTGCATTGCTTAACTCCAAATACTGCTGCAGCAGAGCCTGAGGTACAGATGGTTTCCTTCTTACTTTTTTCCCTAAACTTAAACCTGCCAAACTCAAGGTTCAGAGCTCTGTCTTTTCACACTGCACCTGCTCATGGTCCAAGCACCTGCACTGTGCTGGAACAGCACTTTTGCACCACCCCTTCCCTGCCAAAAAGACACATTCTGCTGTTGCTAAGGAAATCTTGTACTCAAATCTTGGCAAAGGGAAAGAAATGCTTAATTTAAAAAATAACCCCCCAAACTTTTCAATCTTTCGTTGCATTTGTTTGCTGAACCATACTGTGCCTATTCATAAAACATAAGCCTCATTTTCTTAGAATTATAGAATAATTTAGGTTGGAAGGGACCTGTGGAGGTCACCTAGTACAACTGCCTGCAGAGCTAACTTCAAAGCAAGATCAGGCTGCTGAAGGACTTTTGTAGTCAAATCTTGAAAGCCCTAAGGATGCAGAGCCACATCTCCCTGAGCCCCTGTTCCAGTACTTCAAAACACTCACATCAGGTCTTTTTTCCTTCATATACAGCCAGAAAATCCTTTGCTGCAGCTTGTACCCACTGGCTCCTGCCCATCTATTTTGCACCTGTGGGAAGTTTGGCTCTATGTTTTCTATAATGTCTCTTGCAAAGGTCCATTCACTCATCAGCTGGTCACTGTGAAGAAGGGAGATTCTGCTAGCCTCATACTTGTGGGTCTGCTCTGCTCTCCTAACTCATCCTGTTCATGTTTCCTGCCCAGTTTTTCCCCTTTATCCTTGCTTGAGATGACCCAGCCCAAACATCCCAGCATGACCAGGCTCAGCAAGCCCATCATGTAGAAGATGAGAAGGAAAGATGCATGAGACAGATCTGAACAAAACATCAACACAAGGTGTCCAGGCAAAGGAAAGAGTCCCTGTGGCTCCCCCATACCCATCTGAACACTCAGTTGGAACTGACTGGCTGCTGACTATTTTGCAAGCATCAAGAAAAGCCACATTTCCCCCATTTTACCGGCTCAGCTTTGTTCCACTTCACATGCACATGTTTCGTCACATATAAGACATGCAATTCTAATAATGAGTCCAAATTCAGCAACAATCTAACCTTTTCCTCCCCAGTGTAATGGAACACTTGATAGAAATAACATACACTAATTAATATATTCTTAGTGTCTGAAAAGGTCTTTGATAAGTTCCGATTATATTTTGATGTTTGATCTTTGTGTTTCAGTTTTAGAATGCTTCATATTGCGTTTTTATTCTTTTCCTCTTACTCATCCCAACCAATACATTTCTGAATTCTGTCAGGAATCCTCAGGAGTATTTGCCATAGCTCTAAGCAGGCCAGAATCTCTGTATCTGACAACTCAAAACCACATTGAACTTTCTGAGATCATACAATGACAGAGGCATGTTAACAGCTTTGAGTCTATTTTCCAGCCAAATTGCAGATAACCTTTAAATAGCCCTATTGAGGGATTTCTCCAGAGACTATCAGGCCAGATTTGTACTTTGAGATCATTTTGTTCCCTGAATAAACCAAGGTTAACAAGAGGTGACATTTCAACAATGGCAACTGTTCTTATTTCTTCAGTAATACATTCTGATGGACCCTGGTCTGGGATGTACCAATGCATTCACCAGGCATATAAAGAAATAGTAATGGCAGTTGATACCAAGGTGAATTAAACCTGACTTCACAGCCCAAATTCTGAAGAGAGCTCTACAGCCTTACTCTTACAGTGTTCCATCATACTACCAAGTCTGGTTTTATATGCAACTGAGTACCAACAGGAGGAGAAAAAAAAAAATGCCAAAGGGAACAGTCTGTTGCTCTCTCTGTCAAAAATGTTTTAAAATGGTTCATTAAAGAAGATAAATTGTTTTCTCATTACTATTCAAACCAGTAAATAATGCATTTTTGGAGAACACTTTATTAATTAAAAATGTTTATGTCTTTACTAAACAGAGTGCAACAGCTCTTTCTAATATCAAAGATGATGTTATTTCTCTGGTGTTGTCATTTGCCTATTAAATTATCACTAAACAAACCCCAAACATTAAATATTTACCCCTAGAGTGAATCTTAGGCTACAGAACTGCACAGGGACCAGCTCTCCGTGCCTGAGAACCAGCTTATTGGCTGCCCTGAAGTAACAAGGCTGATACATTGCATTACTTGTACCTTTAATTTGAAGAAAAATACCAGTATAATAAAAATAGGCCAAGAATCAGGAAGATGAGCTTATCCTGCAAGTGTTGTGGGTTGTGCAGAATCAGAGATGGATTCTAGCTCATATTAAGAATAAACTGCAGAACTAGTTTCTGGGTGTGAATTTAGAAAACTAACATTGATTTTCACTGTTTTCACCAGATTGGAGTGGAGGGATGGTCAGGATCATTCTGCAGAAGCAGGACTGAGAGACTAGATTGCAATCTCACTTGAAAGGACTTAACTTCCTGGACAGAACCCTAAAGTCTGCTGTGCAAAGCCACAAGGCAGTGCTGGGACAAGGCAGGCTAAGATGATGTGTGTGGTGTAGATGGAAATTACTTCAGCAACAATTAAGAATTTTCCTCCTAATGAATTGCTCTTCAAAAAAGTATTTGTCACCTTTCCAGTGGGAAATGGAAATTTCTCAGTTGCCTCACACAACACACATCCCCTTCTTCTCCATGTGACATTGATACTAAAGGCTGCAGAAGTTCTCATACCAAAATAACGGTGGAGTATTACTCAGTCAGAGAAGTGAGAAATACATCATTGTTAATGTCACTCCTTGTTCCATGTCCCAAGCCCTGCAAAAATAAAACAAACTCCTTCTAACTCCTGAAGGAAATGGCCATCTCTTCTCCTCGTAGGAGATATTTAACACTGCTGACTCAACTGATGAGAAATAAATGACTGTTTATTGCTTATTGATAAACTCCTTCCTTCTAGCAGGACCCAACATGCCTCTTCAGTGAAAGATCTGATGTTCTGTTTCTCTAAACGTCATGGTATTTCAGGATTGCCATCATTTATGCACAGCACAGTTATAAGACAGGGTTCAAAACAATTTTAAGATGATGGGATGAGGTACAAGGCCCCCTTTTTCTGCCACCACCACACCAGACAGTGCTCCACAGCTAGGCTACATCTGTCTTAGCATGTCTTAAAGCTAATTTCAATGGCTGAATAGAATGGCAGAACTTTCTGTTGCATGATTACATGGTCCTCTGACATCCCCTTGGCATTTTTATGAAAGGAAAAGAAGATGGATTCAGTTTGGTCCGTGTGCAGAAGCCAGTCCAATGTTTTCCTTGAAGATGTTTTGGAGTTTCATATATTCATAAACGCCCTTCAGCAGGAGGTGCTGGCTCACAGCCCTATTTGAAGTCTGATCCCAACACAGCTCAGATATTATTCCACAAGAAGGAAACACCCTGTTCTGCCAGTGCCTTAAAGGTGCTGCTAAGACCAGTATTCACTGCAAGCAGTGATCCAGTAAAGTCACAAGCAAAAGCAGGAGATCATTGCTGCTGCTAGGAGGAGCTGGAAACATCTCTCACATCCTGAGCTACCTGGGGCCTTGGATCATAGCTGCTCATCTTCAAGGGATGGTCTGACACCCGTCTTGCAGAAGATGGATTACCACTTCTGTCTTATTGCTGTGGCATGCTGTCAGCTTTTGCATAGGTGGGCACTAAGTAAAGCAACAAGGCAATTAAAACATGAAGCAGCAAATGCAATTCCTAAGTACAACAAAGCTGCCATCTTAAAGTTTTACAGCCTGGCCTTTTATACCTCTGCCCAAAATGAACAAAGGGACATATCCAACATAACTGGAATTTTGGAGCTCCCACTTGATTATGCCCACTAAAGTAAGCGTGTGAGGTGAGCAGGAGAGGCAGTGTTATTAAATGGGAAAAATGAACAAGGTAACAGAGTTACCCTGAAGTTACAGAGCTTTGGTTGCTCTGCACCAATTGCTCGAATGCTTATTTTTGTGAAAAGCTTTTTCATAAGTCACGGCTTCATTTCCAAAATGTTAACAAAGCCAAAGCCCCGGGAGCAAGCTAGAAAATTAGAAATGGTCACACATTCAAAAGCATAATAATTCCTTTCCATTTTCACGACAGAAACGCAGGGAGCTGCAGCGCACATCACCCTGCTGAGGGTACATGGAGCTTCACGTTTCGGAAAAGGGGCAAAATCAACCCAAGCCACATGCCATGAGTCCTTCATTATAAATGTGTTGTTATCTGATGATCACTGACTTCAGATTCATAACAATAAATCTGTCTAACCCAATGACATGCAGCCCTTTTGTCACCATCATTAAGCTCTAGGCAGTCAAAACTCTCCCTAACAGACAGAGCTTCCCCCACCACCATACTCCTTCTGAAGACTTCATAGCCATCCATTGCAGCACTTCAGCTGTGCAAGTCATCCCACTGTGTTTCCATGATGGCAGCTACATCCTAGTTCTCCTGCTGCACAGTGGCTTCTAGCTCCTCCTGTTTGTTGCCTATGCTGCATGCATTGGTGTAGATGCACTACATGTAGGCTATTGATTCCGCTGCCTTTCTGATGGGAGAAGCTGTTCAAAGCAATAGCTGCCCAGACTGGTTTCCCTCACCAAAGGGAAAACAGCTTTCCCCTGGATATAAAGGCAAACTCTCTGATTTGAGGTTTTGGAGGAGTACTTAGAGATTTTCTTAATTACCAAATAAATGAAGGAACTTAAAGGCAGGCAAATATCTAGCTGGTTCCCTGAACATCTCAATTGCTGAACCTCATTTAAGACAATCCCACCTTCTGTGCATTTCCCATTTGAAAGGGATGATTAAGTGAACTGCAATAATTCTGTGAGTAAAAACATAACCTGGACTACAGGAGGAGGAAAACTCGCTCCGAATACACATTTCAGTGTTTTTTCCAGTTATTTATTCCTTTTGTCTTTCAGTGTTCAGCAATCAAAGGAATTAAAAGGATTAAAAAGAACACACACAACAAGTGATGGCTTAAGACATCAAAGCAGGTGTGACAATGAGTGAAATAGGAGCCAGGGAAAGTGACAGCTTCAAATTAGAGCTTGAAAGCCTACACATGGAGTGGTCACAACACACAGATCTCTGTAAAACACAATCGAGTTTCCAGATGCAGTCTGGGGTAAAAGCAAAATGTACCTGTTGATGTTATAGATGTTGCTGTGTCCTGTGACCCTTCAGATTAGAGATCACCAAAGCACATCCCTTTCTGTAGTTAATGCCAGCACAAAGCTACTTGCCCAGTAATGAATTCGGTTGGGCTATTCCACTAAACATGCAGGAAGGTTTAGTCCACCCCATCACCTCCCAGGCACCATCAAAGACTCATTTTGTAAATGAACAGGTTGTCTTAATAGTGTATTTCTTCCTTTCCCAGCTGCAGTTAATGGCAGAGACCCTAACCTGCAGTGACAGGATTGTCTCAGCACAAAATTCCCAGACTGATTTAGCCTAATTAAAATGTCCACTGAAGTAACATTCAAAAGCTACAGGCAGCCTTATGAATATCCCACGCAGCTGTAAATTGAGTATTTTCTCACACTTGCAGGAAAGGTTCCTGGCTTGTCATGTGCTCCAAAATGATGTACAACTACCCCCTGAAAGGGCTGTAAATGAGAATAACTAATGGCATGTTCTGATGACCCACACTGCTGCATATGGAGGTGTGGCACAGGTTCAGGGCACTGCAATTTGATTCTCAACCATATTGCCCTCAGGGCCTGGCAAAGCTCATGCTTATTGGATACAATTTACAATCTAGTTGAATCAGGACAGCCATGGAGCTGCCTCCAGCACTACCATCATGTCCCTGCAGATCAGAAATGATCACCCATAGCTGAGTATCATCACCCAGCAGTGGGAAGCTGGCTTCTTCCCCATTGCCACCTCCCTTTGACTGAAACACTGCAACAGATTGTGCAGGCACTCCTCGAGTACAGAGTCAGTGTGCCCAGCTCAAGTTCCTTCCCTTGGGGTATCACACATCAGTGCTGTATCACTGACATGATGTTGCTGCAATTGGCACTCTGCAATCATAGAATCATAGAACAGTTAGGGTTGGAAAGGACCTTAAGATCATCTAGCTCCAACCCCACTGCCATGGACAGTGACACCTCACACTAAAATGTAATACTCTTTCTATACATATAACAGATTTGTACTAAGAATGTACTTTTCATTTCAAATTGGAGCAAAGCAAAGTACCCACGTGCTGCCTCGGAGCAGCACACGTGCCGGATCAGGTTCTCAGTGTAGACAGGATCAATAAAGTTCATTGTTATGAGCCAGAATATAGAATTTCAATGCCCTGATTTAAGCAGCTCCCGGTCACCTGGGACACAACAGCTGTGGTTACTCAACATCATCAACACACTGCAATGCAGCATGCAAGTCGGAGTGGTTGGTTTTCTATCAGTACATCTGGCAACACTGCTTGCAGTGACTATCACCAGTGTGCAGTACATCAGTAGTAGCCAGCATCGTTATCCAGTGAACTCAGGAGCAATGTTTTCCAGACACAGAATAAATCTATACAAAATTAATATTGTATTTGTGGTTCAGAAACATGAACATTTTGTCTTTCTTCCCTCTAGTTGCAATCTTGGAAATCCAAACTGATGCAGGTAAGAAGCAGCAGAGGAGGGCTCAGGATGCTCTAGCTGAGTGACATGCTATTCAGCCTGTCTTAACGGCCAATAGCAGACAGCCATGTTTCAATTAACTGCCTGTGTGTGATAGAGTCAGATAGCTCTTCTATTAGCAGGACTTCAAAAGGCCAAAGAAACAGCAACACGAGTCCCCTTGAAGTACCACAACTTCTCAACACACTTAAAGAGGTTTGCAGTTTCAAATACACCCTGAGCCAAAATTGGATCTTGATTACTAAGCTATTAGAAAGTTGAAAAAGTGTGATTTGAATAGAGGATATAATTGAAGGTACATCTCTGGCTTTCTAAGGAGAGACAAGAAAGGGAATTCATTTCTCTTTGGTGAGCAGGTCAATGCAATTTGCTGGTCTGCAGATGACAGCGGTCTCTGTTAGCAATGCAGGTAAGCACAGGGTAGTATATGGCTGAACAGGAGGCATTTAAAGTTCTGGTCAATAAGCACCTGAAAGGAAAATTTGGGAATTATAGGAGATGCAATTTACACAAGCCTCTGACAAAGATGAGCTGGTGATGAGAAGTGGAGGTTTATTTCCTCCTTCAGTTCTTCCAAAGGAGTTAAATGGGAAGTATCTGGTGTCTTTGGTGCCCACTGTGACATTGAACAATGTCCTCAGGATTGCTGCAGTTAAAAGATGTCCTTTCTGCCACATTCAGCAATGCGGTTGAGCTTGGAAACAACTAAAATTCCTTATCCAGTGGATTCCTGTTCTCTATTTCTGCTGGCGTTACAAAGCCCAGTTCTCCCTCATTATTGCCTCACACACATAATCCTAGTCTCAGTGCTGAAGTCTTTCTCCCCTATTTCTTTTCAATGTCACTTGCATAAGGCAAGAAAAATCTCACCTTGTGGCTATATCAGTTCTGCGCATGTGCTGATCGGCCACCTAAGACAGATGCAGGACAGGTAGTACTGATGGCAATCCTTGTTTAACAGACACATGTAAATCTCCCTCCTTTGCTCTTCTTAAAGGAACATCATTTCTTCTGTGCAAAATGACTTAGTCAATTAATTTAAAGACTATAAGATGATGATTGAGGGGCTGATGGACCAAAGGTGAGGGAATATGATTATAAATTCTTAGCTTCTTGGGAAACCAGGTTAAAAATAGCAATAGACTAAGGAAGCACCAAATCATGAGATGCCCTGAAGAGGTCTGTCTGCAGCGTCACTGAAGAAAAGGTAGATGGGGAAATCCTTGTGAAAAAAGGCAGAAAAAGTAGTTCACAAGGGGAAAACTCAGTTCTTTCTATTATCTATCTATTCCCTGGCCTCAGGAAGAACATAATTGCATTTCATCTTAACTCTAAGAGAAAGATGAGATACTCCCTGTCTTTGATAGTAGAAGACGTTTTACCAGGGAGAACCACTGTCTCCCCCTACAGGGTGATCAATATCCAAGGCTAATGAGTCTGCTAATGAGGATTACTACAGCTGCTGATCTTCATCTCCAGAGACACAACTTGCGGCGTGAAGTGTGCAGAGTTTAGTTCCCAGGGGAGAATCACCACAAGAGGACAATGCTGGGACAAGCCTGATACAGTCCTACAAGGTAACTGACTGAATCCTGTGCTGATAAAAACTGTATTACTTGACTGCGTTACTTGTATGACTGCAAAACTGATTTGTATTTGTTTCTTCCCTCCTGTTCTAAGTCAAGGGAAGGAATATGCTCTTCCTTCCCTCAGGCAACACTCATTTTGATGCAAGTGGGAATTTCTTTTGGTGCTGTTTCTGGCTCTTCTCTTCGACAGACAGGAGAAAGCCTATTAGAGCAGATGCACAGAACATAGGAGATTGCCTGATCACATTCCTAGTGTTAGTCAGAGAAAATTCAAGTAAACGCCTGTCCACCCTGCAGTGAAACGTTTGCCAGTCTTCCCTGTCTGCTCAAGAACTATTTATACTCAGTGTTGTGAGTAACATTGCAACGTGTACTGCTTATCTCCACTAATCCAACGAATGGCAGAATTGAGCCCTGCCTCTCCCAACACAAATCCTACCAGAAACCCTTGGATTAAATTCAGATTCAGCAACGTAGAATCTGGTCCTTAGCTTGCACTGCATATGACACATGCTGTTCTCCATCTCCCAAAAGAAGTCTCCCTATTTTAGACCTGTCCAAATGCAGATGATGGTCCCACTACTTAGCAGCCTTTCATGCCATCAGGTCACCACATACTTGAACAACATTCAGACATGAAAAGCGGAAAGAGGTGGCAAGGGAGTCTCAGGAGGTGCTGCAGCATCACCTCCTGTCCATACAGCTGGGCAGTGAGATTTGGGATCCTCTGCTGCTGCTGTGCCAGGGCAATGTGAAACTTCCTGCTGTCAGAGAAGGGAAAGGAGGAGGAAAAAATAAGTAAGGAAAGAAAAAGAACTGTGCAAGAGGCATGTTGCTATTACAGAAAAAAAGCAGATACCAGATCAAAAAGGTCTGCTTAAAGATAGTACATATGCCAGCTCCAGGGGATCTCAAATATTTATGGTTTACTACATTTTTAATCTTTGAGTTCCATGGATGCTGCATGTAGAATGTGATGTGAGCATATCCTGTGTCTGACATGGCTGTAGCTTGTAAACCACTGCAGAATGGGAAGTGGAAAGCAGGTTCATACAAGCATTGGAGACTCACCTTGCTGCAGATATGCCCTTTCCTGCTGACTCTGGCCCTGTTTCTACCCCTAGCTATTCCATCACAGGCAACATACACAGTGCCTTCAAAAGTGCTCTCGCTACAGGCAGAAAGGTGCAAAAGAGATATGGCATGAGATGATCACTTTAGGTCTGCTGCCACCACTCCAAGACACGTTTTCCCACCTCTGTCACGCATGAGAAAAGAGTCCCTATTCCACTGTATGGCCTAAATAGATTCCTTGCCTTCCATATAATTAATAACCTGAAGCAGATTAATATTTAAGATGACACTGGGGAGTAATTTGCAAGGTACAGCGGAGGTTTTGATTCCTCTGGTACAGAACATGGACTAAAGTGCTTTAGCAGGAGTTTGGTGTGCAGAACACCTTAGGCATACACAGGACTAATGTATCCAACACAGGTGCTGACTTTCATGATTATTTCAGCTCACGTCAGCTTCAATTAGAAGAGATTTCAGGTACACTTGCTCATATGCCTCTTTCTTCTTGTTTCTCAAATAAAATAAACCTAACACCCAGAGCGAGGTAGTATTTCAAGGAACTCCATGGTTGCTGTGCACTGGCTGATATTTGTCTCTCAACTTGGGGTGGAGCTGCAGAAATTATTCATGGTCTTGTATTTTAAGTGTCAGAGACATTTTGGATGCTTAACCCATTTTGCCAACTATCATGGGAGCTGAGGGAGTTTGGAAGAGAGAAAGTACTTTCTAAAGGGTAGAGATATTCATGCTCACAAAGAAAATACAAGATGTGATGTTCTTGGGTGTAAAAATCACTCCCTGCTCCACTTTTCTTTTGCTCACTCCAAGGAGGCTGTAAAAGCCTCTCTCATTGGCACTGTTATGGAGGTCACCATTTAAATTGTCCCTTGATTGCACCCAGGTCTCAGGTGCTGAAGAGCCAATGTGCCTTTCCTGAAAGCCTTGGTGCTATACTGCATCTTTCCTGTGCTAGCACACTCTGAGACAGCATGAGCATCAGCAATCCTCCCTATGCCATCCCATGCATGTAAACCTGTGGGTTATAGCAGGAAAGGAGCACATCAAAAGAATGGCCTGTCCACATTCCAAAACTGATGGTCTGATCCATCTTGAATAAGCAGAGTTATCCCCGGGGGGATTTAAACATGCAGTATTTTCTGTAGGGCACACAGAGATAGATAATTTTTCCCAGCTTTTGCCTGCCTACAGTAATCTGGCAAAACTGAACAGTGCAAGGACAGCTCATTTGAGCAGCAGTTAAGGGATTACAACTGAACTGTGCCTGGCTGTGCTTTTTTCCTTCCCTGTACAATGACCAGGTCATAATTAGGATGGGAATGATGGTGTTCAGCGATGTGGAGAGGCATTAAGCTGTTGAGCTGGCACCATCATGAGGTACGTGCTGCCAGGTTTCAAAGTTCAGCGGCTTTTAGGACTGGCAAAACCAAGCCCTCCTTCTGTGGCACAGCCATGGAGGTACATTGCATTTCTGCAGAGCCTGGCTGTACTGTGAAAGGCTGAGAAGCAGGCACAGCAAGAACTTCAGCATGACGGGAGCAGCACAACCCTGGTACTCAGCCCCTTCATTAGGGAAAACAGACATGGCCCAACCGTTGTCCCTATCCAGGAAAACCCTGAAGCAAGATGCTTCACTGTTTAACATGTTGATTTCCCTGAAATTCAAGCATACATCAAAAGTTAGGCAGAGCTGCTAGAAATGCTAGGCAAAACCAGCCCTTTCCTCATCAATCTATTTGTAAGAACACAGAAGTGCTGCTTTAATGCTAGTTTTTATGCCTTTTTATTTTTTAATCCACCTGACCTTTTGGAAAAGAGGATTCTGTTAACTGGCTTGTGCAGGGTTGTCACTGTTTTATGGTGTTAATTACTCATAACCACACAAAAATGAGGCTAAACACTGCAGGTTCATTTCCTAAAGCCCCACTTTTACTCCCATATGCATGGGGTATTTTATCTGCTTTTCATAGCGCTGTGTCTATTGAAGGGTTTTCCCACCAGTTCTTCTCTCCCAGTGAGTACTCACTCAAGTGAAGCCTCAGCCAGGCTTGGCCCTTCTAGCATTTAAATTAGGAAATGGTCACCAGCATAGGACCCCCTGGATGGCTCATACAATGCCATGGAGCCCTCCCAGTAGAAGTCTGGATGCTTCACATTTGCAAACTTCAAAGTATTTCTAGGAATACAGTGTGCTTTGGTCCAAAAAAGCCAATCAAACAAAAAAAAACAAATTAGCAATTTCAATGTGAGAATTTGTCAAAAAACAAAAGGCAGTACACAAGACCCCAGAACTTAGTGGCTATTCTATGCTCTAAAGCAAACAGCTTTCCAGTCACCTTTACAGGTATGTGTGGGTGAGTGTAAATTTCTGTGAAGGTGTGCGTACACAGGGGGTGAATAAAGGAATGTGAAAATATGTTTGGCCATATGAGCTGCAGGAAAGATATTCTACACGTTTTTAAAGCAGCTTTCTATTGCTAAGACATTGGTATTTTTCTTGTTGCACTCTGCAGCACGGCTTTGTATTTTGAACACATTACAGGCACATGGTATGGCTTCAAAACAGAAGCTTCATCTGTGCATTTCTTGAGGAAAGTAAGCCTGCTTTCTGATTTCAGATGATAGGTTATTTTGAAACAATGCTAAAGATTTTATGGAATGGTAAAACATAAAACATCCTTTTACATCTACTTTATTTCAAGCAGTACTAAAAAGTGGTAGCAAAGGATTGAAAGTGCACCTTTTTCTGTTAAGGAGATTACCCTGAGATTTCAGCCATAGTTTCACCATCCTAAAAGACTGTGGAAGAGTATTCATCTGCCTTCCTATCTATCTACAGCAATATGGGTATCATCTGTTTCTATGACAAAAGCCTCCTGGGAGGCTATGCTGTGCTTATCAGATGTGGCAGCAGTTGAAATATCAGACAAGTAAGATAATAAATAATAAATGAGCCTATGTATTTTAATCTGATGTAGGAAAACGTTAACTGTTAATCTGGATAATTGACAGTCCATGTCCTAAAATCCCCTACCCATGAACTTCAGGCAACCTGATATATTCAGCTTTGACTTTTACCTGAAATCAGGGTTCTGAAGGCATCAGCATTTCTCAAGGGTTTTCTCAGAGGAAAGCACAGCCCCATACTAAATAGGTTCATTTGCTTGGGGCTGATAATCAGGTTTCCTCAACTGCAGTTACCATCTAAGGATTTGGATCCTGTGCTTTAAGACACACCACAAAACACTACTGGTTCTTCTGCCAGTTTTCCCTTGGACAGCACCTTCTGTAAGGACCTCTCAGACCCTCCAGCCTGCTGAAGCAGCTTGGGCCTCATCCTTCGAAATCAGCCTTGTCCCCATCTTTGCTTTAGCTGGAAGATTAACATCTGAAAACTAGGTGCAATAAGTTTTTAAACATTCATTCCTTGAAGTTCCTGAAGGGAAAGAGCTTGGGAGCTCCAGTACAATAAGATAAATGGAAATCTTGATTCCAACCAGGCTGTGGCTGATTTTATCTGAAAGTTGTTACAGCACAAGTACCACTGTGATTCAAGTGATACTCATGAGCACAACCCAGCACATCCTCAGAAAGGTACTCAAAACAACAACCTTAGGCATCAGTAATGCTCTCTGCTCCTGAACTGGGGACCTATGATGAGAAACCAGAGACTGAAAGCTAACACTGACCTTTCTCCTCCTTACGTCTCAGAGCAAGAGCCAAAGCAGCAAGAAAAATAGGAGCCCATGTATAATTTCCATGTGGTGCATGTGTGATTCATGTCCTTCCCAGCAGCTCAGTCCATCTTGACATGACCCACACCTTCTTGGCAATAAAGGGTTAGGGGTTTAGGTGTGCTGAAGGAGCAATACCAGGCACAGGAAGACAAAGCCAAGCATCAGGAATTGCCAAAACTGGGTTCTCCAAATGACCATACAAATGATGTTTATGTCACAGGTGGCTTTTACTTCATGTAGCATCAAAACATAGCAGGTGTTTTATTTACGACTGCCATGGGGCAATACAGTCTGATGCAATTGTTAAAGATCTGTTCCTATTCCAGGCAGCAAACTACCATTTACAGGATGAAATTGCTTGCTGTTTAAACACTGCCAGTCAAGGACATTAATTGCTGTGGGTTAAATTAAACTAGATGGCACAGCAATAAGATCTGAAGCCTGGGAGAAGGGTGGGGAGGAAGCAGGAGGGGAGAAACAATCTTCTCATAAATAATGGGATCTGAAAAGGAATCTTTATGGGGATAGATTAATCTGCAAAGAGCCAAGTTCAAATCTAGTTCATATCTTATAAGAACTGCAGACGGTCTTGGGGAAGGCAAGCACTACCCTCACCCCAAAAGCAAGACTTCAAGCTCCTATCAGGGTATGTATTCTAAATGTCTGATCAGCCTCAAGTGTCACAGTAGAAGCTGGCTGCCTCCCAAGATGGGACAAGCTGCACTGCAAGACAGGGAAGAGGGATGCTGTCTTGCCATTTTTAAATGAAGCTTCAGCAAAAGCCAGTGGCAGCAGTATTGCAAAGTGTCAAGTCCTCATGGCAACCTTTTGTTTTGGCTCCTTGCAAATCTCCTTCACACATACACATGCAGACAAAGACTTACAGAGCAATATACTCATTTTACTTTGCAGGGGGAGAGGTAATTTTGGTCCAAATGTCTTGCGCTTGTATCCACTCTGGGTACCTTGCAATAAGCTCTATTTCTCAGCTCACAGGAAGGCATGTTATTTATTCCTTTACAAATGTGAGCCCATTGTAAATAAATAAATAGCAGCTCTGGGCACTTTTCTTTTGGAACTGTCTTTAAAAACACTAATCAAAATGTAATGACAGGCTGGCAGCCAGCTTTGCTATCCAGACTGCTGATAAGCAGCTAAGCTTTCCAGCCACAAAATTAGCATCCTACCCACAAACAAAACTATCCCCCTGTCATTCACCCTGACCCAACCCTTTGGGAAAAGGCAAAACCCACCAAATCCAACCCCCAGAGAAAAGCTTTGCAGCATGTTTTGGAGGTTAAGAAGTTATGGTGCTGTTCAGATCAAACATGCAATGAATTATCAGCATGAGCCCAGCAGAGAATACCTGCCATGTCTGCAGTCTCCACCAGCCCTATCTCCTCTGGCAGTGGTTTCAGAAGACATTACTGGCAGTAATGTGTGTTTGATCACTATAAACACATGTGTTAGGTATATCACAGCAGCTACAACCTTTCCAGAATTACTTATTTGGTTTATTCCATGTAAACAGGGATTTATTCTTCCAGCCAGGCAGGAGATGGGCTGTGCCCATGCAAAGGAGTACAGTCTTTGCTTTCTCATCCTCAGCAGAAGGGAGGGGAAACTACTGCTATATGCATGTAGTAACTGTAGGAGAGACAACCTGCCAGAGCAGGGCAACAGGACTCCAACATCCAGGACACAAATGGACGTCCCATCCATTTCTGCCTCTATCAGGAATCTCAGAAGAAGTAGTTTAAATAAGAGCACAAGCAGAAGTTGACCCTCTGCATTAATTTCTTATAGCTACAAGCATTTTGCTTTAAAAAAATACCTTGTGGCACCCCAAATTAATTGCATGCCTAGTCAAACAAAGCCCATATTAACAATCCAGGACCTGATGCCTCAGTCTGTGCAATCAATTTTACCCTGAGGTAATGCTGCTGACTGCAGATGATCTGGCATGCACAAAGGAAGGCCTGGGGTTTTAATCATTGTTTCCAGAGCTGTAGCGGAGGCAGCAGTGATAACACCAGCAGAACTTTCATCTCCTGCCCTTAAGGCCACCCCAGAGCTCCCACCTAGAAATTTGGCACTACTGGCTTCTCGGTGTCAGGAGAATTGAGTAATTTTCTGGCACTGCTACACCTAAATCAGTATTTAAATTGCACGTTAAATAAATGCTGTGATTATTCTGAGCAGGCTTCTTAAAGCTGAACCGCCAGGTAGCTGATAGCTATCCTACTGCAAACTCCAGAAGCCTCAGTAGAGATGTACTTAATAATTGTTTGGCATTAATTTGTCACGCAATAATTATCCTACTAAATCAAAATTAAACCCTCCACTCAGACACCTAATCTGAAGTGTGAACATAACAATTAAGAGAGAAGGGGAAACAGGGGATGACTTCTGCATCTTTTTCAGTGTAGGATTTTGTGCCTTTGTGACTAGCAGCAACAGCAGCAAAAGAGATTTAAGATATTGCATCAAAAGGAGAAATCATTCCAAAACACACCACGAGCAAAAATCCATCTTCCTAAGTTACATATGGTGCACAGCTTAGGATAGCATCTCGCTACACCGCAAACATCAATGCATTTATTTCTTTACCATAAGGAAGTTCTGTATTGCACTTCCTAAGGACCAAAAAAGAATTAAGAAAAATAAATAAATAAGTTTAGACAATTGAAGGCTGGGATTGCTCCAATCTATCGAGCCAAATCACAGCTCAAAACCCATGCTGATCTTTTTCCTGCAGGCTCCTCCTGTTGTCAACAGCCAGAGATCTGGCTCTCCAGAGAGAGATTCATCCCACCCACCTCAGAGCTCAGACCTGACAGCTAAAATGAGAGAATAACGAATCCCAACCAAAAGCCAGACAGGAAGCCTGGAAAGAGAAAGACTTAAATCTAGTTCTCATGTCCTAAACAGAGATTTGAGGCACAGAGCTGTTCCTCCACATAGGGTAATAGAGCTTGAAGTGCTTAAAGTGTCATTAAGTAGCACTGCTGAGCTGAGGACAGTCCGTGGGTGTATAAGACAGTTTTCTAGCCTTTTCCTGACTGATTTAATTTTGGGATCAAGAAGAATAGCTTTTTTAAAGCAAGACAAGATCTCTTTCCACTCTAAATTGTTCAGTGAATTTCCACATGGGTTACAGAGCAGTAGAGTACATGACAGGCACAGGAGGTTTTCTTCATCAATCCAAACCATTCTTTTCACACCATGTAGGTGTCTCTTTAAAACCAGTCTCCTTCAACAGAAAAGGACCCTCTTCAGTCAAAAGCGCTGTTTAGCTCATTTTTCTTGGCATGGGTTTTAGCTTTTTTTGGTGATGTTTTCCTTAAAAACAGCCTCCAGCACCCCAAAATACCAGTTGCCATATTGGTTTTATGTCTCCTTTTCCCTCCCAGCCTGCCTAAGCTCTCTCTTTGTGCCATTCTCCTAGGAGATAATTACCTCTTCACCTTTCTCTTCCTCAACTAACACTCTCTACTCTGCCAACTGCATCTTCCCACAGAGATGGTATTACTCATCTCTCTAACAAAACTCTGATGATTTCTCAAATTATACTTAACTCTCCAGTCTGACACTCACATCTCTGTTCTTCAGCTGCATCAGTTTGTCTAATAAATACCTTATCTAGAGGCTTAGACTATTACAGCTGCAAACAACACAGCCTTTTTCAACCAAAATGTTTTCCTCTAAATCACCCAAAAAAGTGATGGGGAGGTTCATTGTGGATTAAGCTACTCATTGACACTGTTTTGCTCCCATAAGTCCGTTTCCAACCGCACAAGTCAGATTGGGTTTAAGAAGTCGGTTTAAAGACTGCAAAGAGTAGATATCCAAAGCGTAGGAATACATTAAAAAGGAAAACAACACACTTTGATAGCAGGGACAAGAACAGTAAGTAACCAGATCTCTGAAAAGTTGATTTGTAAAATTTAAACACAGATTAAACTGGAAGGGAAACTTGCACATTCAGAGACGTCTGCCAATAACAGACTGAGGGAGCCAACATAAACAAGCTCTGTTCAGGTAATCGTAAGCAAATGTAATTCAAAGCAGATCAAATCAGAGACTCTGTGTATCATGAATGACACCCACACATGGCAAATTTAGCAAAATTTTAAGTGAATTTAGTGCTGGTGGAAGTGTGAGATGTACAGCCCAGAAGGCTCATTGCAACCCATAGGGAGGAATGACCAGGGCACAGCAGTGCCTACTTCTTCACTGCAGTCAGCCCTGGAAAGACAGAACCTCCTATGGTCCTCTCCATCTTCACCCTGTGGATCAATCAGTGCGCCTTGCAAGCCACATACAAGCTAAAACCAGGTTATTATATTGTCTTCTACAATACTGCAGGAAGGGGAAACCCTGGCATCTATGGAATATTCTGCCCCAGGGACAGGACATTTGTGCCTAGTCCCTATGAGGAAAGTCTTGTTTTGTGCTCTAAAACATCACTTCACTCATAACTGCAGGAACTCTTAAGCAGCATTACCTCATTCCCATGACAAGAGGTCTTGGATCCATCATAAAGATCCATCCATAACCCATTTCCTCATTTGGCCAAAGAAAGGGAAAAGCTACACGTGGAGCTGCAAACGAGACCTCAGATTTTCCTTCAAGGAGATTTTAGAAATGAAGCAGAAGATGGTCATAGAAGGGTTGACAATGTGGTTCTCTGAAGTATCTGTCATGGAGATCATTACTGTTTAAGGACCGGAGATTAATTACCGCTGTTGCCATTATGGAGCTTGTGCCATTAATCCCCTTACTTGAGCAAAACCACAGGGTGTGTTGCTAATGGTTTCCAGGTTGCTTTTTGGATGGTGTGAAACCTATTTGATAATTAGTTTGCTAAATCAGTGCCATTTCCATTGTAATCACTCCCCTCCCCAAATGATTTCACATCACTGCTACTTTGCAATCATTTTTTGTCTCATTTCCCATTATCACCACTGGAATCACATTGATAACATTTATTTAAGCTTTTTCCACAACTCTCCTGTATGTTTACTATCACCATCTGCACACACATCGCACTGATCATATGAGACTTCCTAACTGCATTAGTGTGTGTGGACTTATGAATACATTGAGTGCTTAAAGAAGCCTAGTTAGAATTTGTTACTGGCTGGTTGTGTCCCTGATGGAGGCCTCTGGGGAGACCCAAGGAAGAACAATTGTTTCATCCTTCCTAACAACACTAACACTGCTGCCTACCCCTGTTCTTTCACAGGGCCCTGGAGATCTTTTATAGCATCCTACACTGGCACTGCTGTGCTGTTAAACCCTCATGAATGCAACAATGAATTAATAACACTGCTATACACCATAAACAATTGCTAGCGTAGAGGTAGCAACAGCTTTCCAGCAACACCACTATCTTCGGATGCTCAGTCAGTAGATAAAACAAAATTGCCTGGTTCATCGTGTTCAGGCTGCTCTCGTTCCTATTTTTCCCTTTCCCTGTTTCTTTTTTTTTTGGTAGGAGGTAAACCAGGGCTCAAAGCCAAATCTGAAATATCCTGAAGCTTTTCGCTGCCTTAAAAACAGCTATAGTCATTGATACGCTGTTGGCATGTAATAAACCTTGAATAGCCAGATTGCTTGTAAAAAATACATATCTATTATGGATATATGTAACAGTTGTGCCTGAAGGCCCTCTTTGACATGAGTTCCCCTTAAAATTAAGGCATGTTCACATTAAACAGACACTCCGTAACTGGAAAAAACATAGCAGCCTAAATAAAGAATCTAGAAAACTCAGTGATTTGACAGAGGTCATAGTGGAAGTGTGCAGCACACATAGGAATAAGAGCACATTTCCACTGCAATAAAGTGCTCTACTTACAATTCACCCACTTAAATTGGCAGGAGAATGAAAGAGAGTAAGCTGGGAATGTAGTGTTTAGACATAGATGGCAATATTCCTGCTAGGACCTGCTAGGAAGCCAAAGTAATAATGCAAGAAAATTTCTGCTACTCTCTGCTAGTGACGTTCTCCTCTTCCAGAATTTCACCTCCAGAAAAAAAAATTCAGGAGCTTCACCTTTAATCTGCATCAGTGCACGATTTTTTCCAACATAGCTTCACTATACATCAGGTACCATAGAAGGAATATCTCCACGGCCAAAGTGTCTGTCTCCTCCAGCTCTGAGACTGCGATGATCACTCTGCAAGACCCTGCTGTCACCACACTCCTGCCAGCAGCCAGAAGGCACAGGGATTCACCTCATTTCTGTCCAGGGCAATGACACGGCACAACCTAGACTGCTTTCAGCTTTGAGCGAAGCCAACAAACAACAGCCTTCGAACCAAGTGCAGCAATCAAGGACACCTAAGAGAAATCAGGTCTTTCAGGGCAGCTTCTTAACCTGCTGAGCCTGGAATAGCCGAGAATTCTCTAAGTCAGCTTGTTAAATGCATATGTGTACATGAAGGCACAGAGGAAGTGCCTTTTTAGTGCCCAAAGTCAGTCCAACATGAAAAGCAAAGTATTTAGAGAAACTGTTAATACCTGTTTGCTGTAAAAACACACTGTACAAATTGATAAAACTCAACCTAAGGAGCTCATGTTCTACAGAAGTCCTTCTGAAAGGTAAGCTGAAATTTTAAATGAGGATAACATGCTCAGGGGCTTATGGATCACGCATAACAGCTTAAATCATGCAAATGTGGTGTTGGCACATACATATAATTTCTGCTTGTTCCTATTTGATTTAAGCATGCATTACACAGAGAGGTCTCACATATGGAAGACACATGCACAGCTATTCTGCTCATGTCAGGGGCAGGGTGGAAGAGCCTACAGTAAATTATTATATCATGCTCAGGGCTGAAATACATTGAGATCCTTTGACTTTTCAGGCTGTTTAGCAACAGGTAAATTACTTACATCAGTGTTTCTGAATTTGCATCTGTATGAGGTTTCTCTGTGCGAAGGCCTGCTCTAAAATTCATGGGGCTCTAAGAGATGTCTCCTTCCTCCAGACACCACCACCTCCTACAGTCACTAGCAGCAGTGCTCAAGCAGGAACCCCTGGGTTGCAAGGATGAGGGAGCTGCTTTAGGAAGTCGTCTTTCCTCATCTTGAAGGGACACAGCAGACAGGCACAGCCCATGAAACTGGGGTTTAGAGGGAGTCAGAGACTGTGAGTATAGGGAATACAAAGGATTGGGCAAAATATGTTGCTGAGCTTGTTTTTCAAGCATTCCTACTTAAGACATCAAACAGGCACTGTTGTTAGTGAGCCACTCAAATCAACACTAGCTCTCACCATGACCTTGGGTTTTAATGAAGGCATGAGAGTGACAGCATATTTACACTCTCATATCACAATCTCAGCTTTGTTGCTAAAGGTAGAACTCATGGAAAATCTCTTCAACTGAGCCTGTTTAACCAAGGCTCGTATGAACTAGTTTCCACAATGCCTCCAAAGCTAAAACTTGGATGCTCAGGGGATCTCACCTTGCAGCTTATTCATGTTGAGGTTCCCTTCCTGTAGTTAGCTCATAGCAATCTTCTTTTAATAATCCAGCTGTTTCTTCCAATTTCCCAATTGCTGAAGACTTTTGCCCATGTAGCAGGACTAGCAGCCCATAATATTGTGGTTTAAGGAATGTCACTGTTTCCAGCAGGAAGAATGCAAAAAGGCATTGGAAATCCCAGTGGTCAAGGAAATACGCTTTAACACAGGTATTTGCATGCCAAGTTTAAGGCCAAACCTTTTGAGAAAAGCCTTGCTAATAATGCTGGAATTTAGACATTCCTACATTAAAATACAAGAAGCTGGGAAGCACAATTGTTATTAAGGTGTGTAGGGCCGTGCAAGACCTGGATTTGACATGGAATATTATCTGATGTAGGAGCCTGCTGCAGACAATGTTCCCAGCATGTCATTGTCATATTCACACTGTCTCTTCACGACGTTGCTTGTTGGGCAGCGAGTATAAGAGTTTAACTGCATCTTCCCTCCCCTGCCTTGCAATGGGGACAACTCAGAAAGTGTAGTTATTACTGTTTGTTTCCCTTGAACATCCCATGGAGACTTCAAGATTATTTACTAAAGTTGTTCTGAACAGACAGCTGATAAAGTTTCCATTACAGACCTTTAATGACTGGACATCGCTGCAGAAACAGAGCATTTACCTTCCCTTTGCTTGGTGCTTGCTGTTTCCAGTCACAGAACTGTTCCCCTCTCCCATGCCCCGGCTCCTCCTCACCTCTCATTTCTCCTATAAACTTGAAGGTCATCTCTAGGTCAGCTGTAGATGGAGACAATACAAACAGATGTGACCTTGCCAACCTGGGTTTAGCAGATGGTTTCTGGATAAATTGGATTAAAACACTTTAATTTGTCACCTCCAGAGCATACCTGTCCTCACTGTCAGACACTGGCATTGTGCAGCTGCTTCCCTGATTAACCACCTTCACAGAACACTTTCTGGCCGTGCTTTCTTCTGCCTATCCAATTTAAGCAAAAGCCAGTGATAGGTACTGGAGCTCTGGAGGAAATAAGGTTTTATTCTTGTTTCAGAAAACATTTAAGCAACAGATTATATATAAATTTACTGAGCACTTTCACCTGTCTTACAAGAAACCATAGGGAAAGAGTGCCAGCAACATTCACTTTTCTAGCCCCTATCAGCCCTTGTGCAAAAGTCTTCCAAGTGAAACTTTCTGTGGTGCTTAGCAGTCGTCATCCATCCCCTGCAACAAGACCGTGACTGTGTTTTCATTCTCCTCTTTCTGCCAATGCTCTGACTGCACTGCATTAACACCTCAGGCCCAGGCATTTAAAATATGTCAGTAGATCTCAAATGATGACAACCTGAAAAGCAGCAACCCTGCAGAAGTCTACAGGAAAGCAGTGAAACAACAATAAGAAAATGGCAATCAACCTTAAACTGTTTCACAGCTCCAAAATACACCTTTGTGGATCCAAAAGGCCAAAATTTTCCTGTCTTTCCATATCCCTAGAAGTCATGAAGTGTCAGACAGTTATTCCTGACATTGGCACACATTAAAGAGTTGTCAGAGCCACCATTACTTGACTAGCTTATTCCTAAAGCCAGTTTCTCTTTGTATTAGGTATAAACTGAGAGTAATGTGTTTCTGTGGGCGATCAAAGAGACATGAAAAACCTCATGTATTCAGGCACAATTCAATAAGACTAAAGATGATAGTATATACTTAGAAGACATTTACATGATTGCTGTAGAAAACACACTTTTGTTAAGTTTCCTGTATTACATTTTAACTGAAACCAGATACAGAGAAATTCGTTAGGAAAGTCTTGTTCTTACACTGCTTCTGCCTTGCCCAGAAATAAGCAGCAGTTGAAATCTAGTAAGGAAGCTCATTCCCTTGAGGTTGCTAATCAGCATTTTTGACAAAAGTTTGGGGAAGCTTCCAGCGAAGACTTCAAACTTTTATCTGAAGCAAACCAGACTTCCAAATTGCATTCTGGTTTTGTAAGACAATCATTAATAATAATAGCAAAATGAGAATTCTAAAGATTATTTTTTCATGTGCTTTATTAACATGAAGGCAGAATCATGCTGGTCAGATCAGCACAGTTGCATCAGAGATGAATTTGGTCCATTATTCAATTAATCCTTCAGTGCACTTCTGTGGTTGAGATAATATATTATTATTATCTCTACTTCTGTTATTCCCAT
>JBCJKH010011885.1:4918-31968 GCA_039877255.1 Loriculus beryllinus
AAGCTGTGGCTGCCCCATCCCTGGCAGTGTTCAAGGCCAGATTGTACACAGGGGCTTGGAGCAACCTGCTCCAGTGTGAGGTGTCCCTGCTCGTGGCAGGGGGTTGGGACAGCATGAGCTTTAAGGTCCCTTCCAACCCAAACTGTTCTATGAGTCTATGTAAATAATGCATCATTTCACACAGACTCATGGCCACATGTTTAGGTTTGGAGTCAAGGCTAGTAATCTGCCCACAAGCTTCTATAGAATTCAATGTACAAGTAGTAAGTCCAAGTAGATGCATCTGTCACATTCATAAAAGAATTTAAGATTCTTTCTCTAGGAGTTTGGCAAGCCATTTGTTTTTCTGTAAGGAGATGCAGGTAAAAGTGATTAACCATCTAATGCAAACAAAAATGATCCTGCTTACACAATGGACATAGCTGGTATGCCCATAGGTACCTGTTATTACTAACATTGCCAAGAGAATCAATACTTACTTGATTCACTGCATGTAGAGCTTTGTCTACAATTTTCCTTATACAAAGTAAGACAGAATAACAAAACACTTGTTTCCAGTGAGAGTAAAAATACATGAAGTTGCCTACTAAAACTTTGTAGAAAACTAGCAATGCTATCTATTTTTAAAGAGGACATATGTAAAGATACTTGTGGGTAGGGAAAGGCATGATACTGAACACATAAGCACAGCTTATGAGCAGTATATTCTACCCTCACAGTAAGTTCAGCTTCCACATCAAGTACGTCTGCTTGTGGAACATCACTACATGGATTTGCCTCCAGGTGTAAGCAAAGAGAGACAAAGAATTAAATTAACTTAGTAAATGTTGGGGACAGATCTCTTTAAAAAGTAAAGGAATGGTGTTTCTGAAAGGGGCATTTCTGCCCTCTAGGAAGAAACACAGCACTAGGAAGAGCAGTGCTCCTTAGTTTACCAGTTCCTGCAGTTTTATCTGCTGAGTTACAGTAACCTTAGGATCTGCACCTCCATCTTTTGAACCTGGGCACATTAGATATTATTCCCCACATTTTGCCACTAGAGTGAACACAAAAAAATGGGAGTGCATGAGATGACAGACTATTCATTGTGGTTTTCAGAGCACCCAGAGATCCTTTACCACTTTCATACCTTTTGGAAGCAGAACAATATTCATCATCATATTTTAGACTTTAACTAATTGTTTACAGAACACATTAAAGTCCTTACAATAAATATATTATGTAAGCACCAGACAGCATTATTATCCCATTTCACACTAAACTAGCCTCCCTCTTTCACACCAGAACTCAAAAATGTTAGTCTAGAACACTTTGCTTTGGCAATAAAACCCAGTAATAATCAACAAGGGGCACAAATACCTTCTTGTCAGCAAGACAGTTTCTTCTGTAGCAGAGCAAGGCAGAAATCCTAGAGCTTAACTGAAAAGTTAGCCAAGATTGAAGCTAGCACTGTTGGCAGAGTATGAAAGGAAGGAGTAAAGCTGTTTCTAGGGGAAAGGGAAATGATGGATTGATAGATAGATAGATAGATAGATAGATAGATAGATAGATAGATAGATAGATATGGAAGAGCTACAGCTCCCCTTTTCAAACACCTGCTAGTGCAATGCAAGGGGAAAATGTCATAGGATGACTAAACATGAGCAGGAACTCCAGGCATTCCAGCATGACAAGCCTGTGAATTACAGAGCATTTGTGTTGGCCATGATGCTAACAAGGCATACTGTGGAAGAGCAGAGTTGGGCCAACGTTACCAAGTAGGGAGGGTGTTGTGGGCACAGCCACCTCTTGTTGGGTACCTCTCTAGCCTGGCATCACCCTAACTGCAGGGCAGTCACTATCTGCCTGCAGCAATGCAGCAGCAAGAGGTCAAACCCAGGTATTTGAATGCAGAGGAGCCTCCTGCTCCAGAGATTAAAGATCAGTACTAACCCTTGACTATGTATGTATGACCCAAGACCTGATTACAGTTGGAGTGTTAATGCAGGAGTCCTTCTCCATCAATCAGCCACAGATTTGCAGTTCCTGAGCACCAAAATATCCCTGAAGGACACATCTTCCGCTGCAGGCCTGGAGAGCTCTGACTTGGTTCAACTGCAAGACTCAAATACAATAGGTCAAGTGCGGCTTTGGCACATTATAGCAGAGCTTAGGTGAACTTTAGGTGTGTAAATACACAACTGATTTAGTGGCAGTGACCATACTTTCCCTTTTGAACATGCACAAGGTTAACCTGGTTTGAGATCCTGGGCTCTAAACTTTTGTTTCAGCCTGACTGGGAACCTGCTGCTGCTGCAAAATCCCCTGAAAGGGCCTGATCAGGATATACCTTCACTTGTTTGAGCTTCATGAACTCCCCACACCTTTCCATACTTACAACGAAAGGATGCAAATTATTTATGCAGGCGCACGCATTAACTTGAATCTAACCTAAAGAACAGTTTTACTGCTCCAATATTCCTGAAAGGGTAAAACCCCATCAATTTATATCAGTTTTTCAAGTTGATGTTAGAATTCTGATCACTCTGACACCCATCTTCTGAGAAATAGTTAACTGCCAACATCAGGCATAAAGTAACTCAAACCAAAAAGGGAAAACTCCGTGTGTGCTTCCTTCAGTCTTACTGCTTGTAGATATTAATTTCTACTTCAAGGACTGTTAAAAAACCTCGTAATTCCTTGCATTCCTCTCTTCAGAAGCTACCCAGACTCAGGATGAATATATTTACTGTCATATGCTCTTCTGTTGAGTGCTGCTGCACTTGAATTTAGTCCTTGGCTCTGTATTCACCTAAATAAATGAGTAGTATATATAAAGACGTGACTAGTTCTAACAGACTACAATCTCATATGACACATGCTCATCTCAGTGATTCTTACAGCTAAAAATAGTCACCAAATACCAAAGTTAAGAAAAGTATATTTATTTGTCATCAAACAAAAAGGAGAATCAAAGTGGTACATTTCATTAAGAGCAGCACAGAAAAGAGCCATTCTGAATCCAGGCATGTGGCAGGAGACACCTTTTACCAGAGTTAGCAGCTATCACAGTTTCAGCATCACACTTCCCTAATCAACCAAACTTACTCTCTGGAAGCTCCTGAAGCACTCCCTCCACTGGTGTGCTTTTGCCCTCTTTAGTTGCGAGAAATACACAGTTCTGTGTGTGCCAAGTTACTGATGCACAATCCAACCAACCAAAACAACCCACCTCAAAAAGAATGAGCCTCAGTCTTCACTGTTACAAGAGAGAGAAGCAGCTCTATTCACTATCAGATACACTTCATCTAAGCTCACACACTTCTCAAATCTAATACATGCATTGCTTACTCAGATGATTTTTATTTTCCAAAAACTATTTCTCATTTATATATATATATATATATATATATATATGCATGTATGTATGAATCACTGAAAAGCAATTAAGGAGTGGATAAGGGTAAAAGTGTGTTTTTCTCTTAGGATTCTGGACTTCCAGGTAGTATTTATTCTTGCCCCGCAGGACAGCTGGTTCTGAAGTGGAACCATTCATCTCAACCAGTACCCTTAAACTATAGAAGCTTTCCTGCACCATTTTTTCCTAAGTGGCAAGTTACTTCACTAGAATATTGAGGAGCTTTCCCCTCAGTTAAAAATAACCATTTTCCAAATATGGAAGTACAGCTGGTTCCCAGTTAAGGTTGGGAAATTTCATATAGCTTCTCCCATTTGAGAAGCTACAATGTTAAACTCTCTTACATCTTCCATTCCCAAGTGTTTTGTGTGGAAGACTCATTCTCAGAAGTAACCTATGCTCAAAGGAAGGAATCATTTAAATTTAGGGGCATGTGGCACCTGAAATTTAGCAAGCCATGCAAATTTAAATCTATTACGGTGCAAGACTTATAAAAAGGATAAGTTTCCCTTATTAAACACAAACATTAATCAAATCTTTAAGCCACACAGCATTAACACGCATCACTCTTAGGAAACACTCAAATCAACCTTATTCCTTGGCACTTTCGATACCCTTTTAGCCAAGTTATACACACATCTGTAAAATCCCTCACTGCAGCCACTATGCAGAAAGATGTAGGACTGTTTAGTCATACACCTTTGTGCAATTCTGTAGTATAAAAAAACCCCACACTTGATGAAGGGAAGATGCAAAATAGAGATGCATCACATAAGTTTCTTTAAATAAGGCTTAATTCTGCCCTGAATGCATTACATGAGACACACATTAAAGATATGAAAATACTAAGAATGATCTTATGTCAGAAACCAAATCTTTTAAATACTCAGAATAAATAGCCATTAAATATTAATTTTATCTTCTTTTAGAGTAGCTGACACTTTCTGCTTCTAACAAATGTGCTCTTGTTCAACAATAGATTGCAGATTAAGGCATGAGTATATCTTCCTTCTCGATTTAGCATACCCTCAAAAATACTCCTACTTCTTTTAACACAATAAACTGGACTAAAGTTTTCTGAGGAAGCATGTATTTGAATAGGTAAAGTGCCCATGTGAAGCAAATAAACAGTTTTATACAGGTTAATAAAACATGCAGTTTGGAACAGTCCCTTTATTCATCATCTCAGTATCCAAGTACTGAACTATGTTACATTGGTTTTGACATTTCCAGTTTTCACTATGTAATACTCAGAACTCCAGTCAAGCTCAGGTAGCTAATGGAAGTGGTGCAGCACTGGAGTCAGGAAATGAAGGCAAGCTTTCTGAGCACCCGTGATAAAGGAAGAACACCTTCCCCAGCTCTTAAGAAAATTAAGAAACAAGTTTTTGCTACTATCACTTTATTCTTTCAAAACAACGCATTTCCCCACCCTCCCTTCCCACCACCCAAAGAACAGTGGTGATGACAAAAACATCAACGTTGCATTGAACTTCTATATCAAGTCCTAGCATTCACTCATCCTTAAGTGTAGGAGAGTGGTTCAAATTCTGATTACACACCACAGGAGTAGTTAGGAAGTCCACCGCCACCAAGCTACCTTCATTCTGTCCCATACAGCTGAGAGGGAGTCAAAGGCAGGGCGAACATCCAGGATAGTGAACTGGTAGTTCTTGTCTACTGCTCCACCATCATAGTAATCAATAACATATCGCACTTCCTTTCCACATCGGTCAACAATCCAGTCGTGCCTGTCAAAGGGAAGTTCGTACCTGGAAAGACAGAGAATGGACCATGCAAATATTTTAATGGATATTATGAAGCAGGGAGAGGGAGTGGAATTCCTGTTTGAGAAGTTTTATTTACCCAGATACTGGCATAAGATCCTCACTAGTACTTCTGGTATTTATAACTTGCAGTTCCAGTTCTGAAACAGCTTAATTCTACACCATGTTTTCAGACACATCTCCCAGCCCTCCCACCTCACAGCAGACCTGCCTCCTGCCCACGTACCCCATCCATGAACGTATTCTGGCTCTTGGTGAATACTCCTTTGCTTTGCCTCCAAACCGCATCAGTGATGGTCCACATGGACATTCCCTGTGCAGACAGGTCGTAAAGAAAGTGTTTAAACCACTATGGCAGTTTGGTTTAGTAACAGAAAAACCAAACAGGAGGAGAAGCAACAGTAAAAAATTAATTACAAGTGATCTAAACCACCATCTTAAGATTGGAAAAGCTCCCCAGCTTCTGACAGCACTTACTGCTGGTATGATACAGAACCTTTAACATGCTCCACACCATCATTCTGACTTATCTACAAAGCACTTCTCAACAAATCTAATCCACAGTAGATGAAAGAACAGAAAACCACAATCCAAACCAGTGTAACAAAGATCATGGAATTCCCGAGAACAATTTCTACATACAGAATGCTTAACTAGTCTGTCTGTTCTAGGAACAAGGCCTGTCCTGACCTAAAAAGTGACTGGTTTACAAACTTCTAATCAAAGCTTACATCTCATACCTTTTTCATAACATAAAGTCTATTCTCAAAGACTTACAAGAGCAAGAGCTAAACCAAAGGATTTGCTTTTCATCCCCTATGTACATACATAGCATGGAGAGCTTCCCATTTCAGAATCTCCTTCCAGGCTTGCTCATTATTTTGGTTGTGAATCTTAATAATGTTGGTCATGTCTTCACCTGTTATGTCATCATCTTTCCACCTCCACCTGAGAGAGAAGCATTTGAGAACAGCTTACAAACATTACAGTGTAACTAGGCCACCTTCCTCCCTTTATCTGGAGGGCTTTTGAATCAAGAGGTTTCAGGTTTTATGCAAAGACACAAAGCAAGTAGGGGAACTTCTGGCCAATCTGCTTAAGCATCTTGAGAACCTCTATCAAAGTTACCACCATAGAGATCTACAGATTCTAGTGTGATAAATTAACAGCTTAACTGGATCAGAAACTTATCAGAGTGTGCAAACATCAGCACATCCATGGTATTTGTAAAAATGAGTTGGAAAAATCCCACTTCCATTCCTAATGCACACAAATCCTCTATCAATACATTCTGCATACACCTAGAAATGCCTTTCATCTCTCCAACCCTGCACTATTAACTACACGCGTGCTTGCTTTTCAACAGGCATAACACTAAAGACATTTAAGTGTTTACAGAATTGAAACTTTTGTGTTCCATACAGACTGCTTACAGCATATTGTCTTAAAAACACCACTGATATGCAGAACAAATTACTAATATTTTAACCATCTTTAAAGTTGATCTGTTTGAGAAGACAAAACAATTACAAAAGAGTGAGGACACAGCAGCACAGAAGGCTTTGCGAACCACAGGAGACATTTATCATTCAAATCTTGCCTACACTGAGGTTTGTTTACAGACTGCAAACCTCTACTTGTCAAACCATTTCCACACTTTTAGCATCTCTGCAAAGTCAGATTAGATGTTCTCACAATCACAGAGCCTTTACTGTGGGTTCAGAGGATTAGCATAAAGCCAACTGAGTCTGAAAGCTGGCAATCATGCAGATTCTTTACGCCTATGCACTTTGTGGCAGTTGCCTGCCAGTCCCCATCATCTTGCTGCTCACTGGAGGAGACATGGCCAGCTCACCCTTTAAAATAAAGCTGTGTAAAAAAGCAGTCATTTAAGAGTCCACAAACTCTTCAACAATACTGACTAATAATAATTAATGATATTCCTTCATGAATTTCAGACTCTCACATTCCATCTGGTAACTTAAGAGTGTATTTACCCTTTTCTTAGCATAGCATTCCAAAACATTTGCTCTGAAGGGTAGACCCATTTCTTGTCAGAATGTGCTCTAGGAATGGAAGATTCTTCTCTAACAGTTGACAATGGAAAGGGTTGACCTGGGGATGGTTGCTGATTAGGAGGAGGCATCTAGAAAACGAGGAGAATCAACAACAAACCTCAATATGAGCATGTTCTTATGTTATGGTGCTTGAAAAGAAAAACAGAATTAAAAGTATAATTCATCAGCTGCTAAAAAGTTCAGCCTTTATTGAAGTCTACCAGAATTACCTTTCTCTTCTGCAGAACTCTTTGGATGAGTTCATCATCTGAAAACCTAAAGGAACCCTTCAACTTCCAAAAGCTTAGTGCTTTTTGTAAATCACAGGAAATCTTGAAGAGACCTGAACAAGAGCTTACCCATACTGCTAGCACACAGAACCCACGAATGCAGCACAAAAAACGTGTGTAACTAGCAGGTAGAAAACAGACAGCAAAAGGTATTCACAAACTGGAAAAGGATGTTAATTTGAAGAAGAGGATGTTAAAGAAGGTCTAACCTGGTCTGATTCAGGTATTTGCACACAAAATGAGAAAAAGCAGTGTTTAAAAAGTCACATTATTTACCTTGGACAGTACCATCACCATTAACATTCTGTGGAGAGTATTTCAGAACAAACGAGACCAAAGAAAAGAGTTGAAACAATCAGAAGGTACCATATTGCTAGGATCTATGTCATTGTTCATCTGAGATGCACCAGTCACTGGACAAGCTACGTATTCATATGCTCTTTCTTGATGTGCAGGAACATCTGCGTTCTCAGTTCTGCGATCAGGAGTCTTCATGTGCATTGGACACCCTGAAATACAGAAAAAACCAGCATGTATTTTGCTACAAAGGGAACTCTAAGACATGACAAGGAAGTGGAAAACAGTTCCTTGAACGCTCATGTTAATGCAAACCGGTATTTCACTTTTCTTATGAGCTTTGCAACAGTTTAAACTGTTCTTTCCTGTTTTTTAGGACCTATCACCATGGTAAGATCTAGGCTTCTTTGTAGTCCTTGAATACTCAATCCCCACCCCATGATGGCCCCTATACTGAACTCTTTGTACCTAAGATTTCCACGGCAGTGGAATCCAACATGTGCTGAATGTGCCAGTGAAAGAGCCAATGTGCTCCTTCTCCATCCACCCCGCTGCACCCTTTTGCTGCCCTCTCCCAGGTAGTGACAACTGCCTGCTGCCAGTTCCCATCTCTGTACCACCCTGACCCTTTCTGGGTTTGCACCTCGACAGGAGCAGACTGCAGGAGCCCTGTGAAACGTGACAGTTGCTGGGAAACCCAGAGGTTCTACAGCACACACCTCTGCAGATCACCCAGTCCAAACACAGAGCAGGGCACACAGGAACGTGTCCATAGTGGGTTTGGGATGGCTCCAGAGAGGGAGACTCCACAACCCCCAGGGCAGCCTGTGCCAGGGCTCTGACACCCTCACGTAAAGAAGATCTTCCTCATGTTGAGGTGGCAATTGTTTTGTGCTAGTTCATGGCCATTGCTCCTCACGTTGTTGCAGGGCACCACTGGAAAGGGTCTGACCCATCCTCTTGGCAACCACCTTTGAGCTATTGATCTGCATTGATGAGATCCCCTCTCAGGCTGCTCTTCTCCAGGCTAACCAGGTGCAGCTCCTGCAATCTCTGCTCATGAGAGTGATGCTCCAGAGCCCTGAGCATCCTTGTGGCCTCCGCTGGACGCTTGTACTGAGGAGCGCAGCACTGGACACAGCACTCCCCCCTAACAGTTTAGGTAAGTGTCAACAATAATTACCACTCATCTTCTGCTGATGCATCGGACATTCCGACGGCAGCGATGCCGTGTGATGCTGCTTGGACGCACCCGGTTCCTGAGCCGCAGCAGCCGGGGAGGACGCAGACAAACCCATGTCCTCCACACCCCGGGTCTCCTCAGCCCGGCTCTCTCAAGGGCAGAAAACACATCCACGTTACAAACCGCACCGGTGCTGCTCTGCATCACCGGTTACACAGCGCCTTCGGTAACCAACACCCACCGCTAATAACCCACCCCGCAGCGCCTACCGGGCCTGACAGGAACGGGACCATGCCCTGCAGCGGACCCCCGCCGCTGCGGCCTCCCCGCGCCCGCACCCCGCCAGGCCCAGGGGCCAGCACGCACCGTACCCGCCCGCAGGAAGCGCTTCAGGTAAGGCCCCTGCCGAGGCCGATGCCCAGGCCCAGGCCCAGGCCGCCGCACCGATCCACCCGGCGGCCGCGGGCAAGGTCAGGCCCGCCCCTGTGCCCAGCGAGCCCGGCCCGGCGCTCTCCTTCAGCGCCCGCCTCCACAGGAACCGCCGCTCCGCGCCTGCGTCTGCGGGGAGGAGCTGGGCTGGGCTGGGCTGAGCCGGGCTGGGAGCGGTGCGGGCATTGCGGGGAGCCCGGCGCGGGTGTGCGTACGGCCCCGTGAGGGGCAGAGCCGCCGGGTCAGCGTCGGTCCTTAGGGCAGCAGGGCAGGGGTGCTGGGGGTGACTGAACCCGTTATCCACACGCAGTTAGTAGTTAATGTCTGTAAGGTTAAGGTGTTCTTTAAACGCCGGCCGGAAGAGTATGGCGGCTGTAAGATTCGCTGACAGCGCCTCACCTCAGTGCCAGAAGGTGCCGTTTAACCGTGTGACGTGCTGTGTAACGCTTGGCCAGGCAGAGGATGGAGCTCATTGTGCATCCGAGTGAGTACTCCATCCATCCGTCCACCGCGGGTAACGGGGTGAGAGCCAGCTCTGCAGTAACAGTGCATGCAGGGCCCAGCCCGTGTCCTGGCCGCTGGAGCTGCCAAGTGCAGAAGGCACAACACAGACATTCATTATAGATACATAACAGTTAGAACTGATCCATCCCGTGGCACTGGAGGGATTACAAATGACATTAGGGTAGGAGGGAGCTGGGGCTTCACAGTGAGTATCTGAACTTGGGATGCAGAAAGCCCCATGTCTAAATCTGGCAGAGGTGTCTCTCACAGCCTCTGTATCCAGTCTAGTGTAAAGGAAAACCCAAGTTGATTCCTGTTTCCCCTGAGAAAAGCCATGAAGATTAATGGAGATGAACTCTAAACCGCACTGAGGCAGCTCTAACCAGCACTATTTCAAGTTGCACAACCACCTCCATTAAAAAGCTGCTTTCAGGCATTCCTCGAGTGCTTTGAAGCCCATATTCACATAGCACCGTTCACAATCAGATCTTTCTCATCAACAAGGCCATTGCCATCCAGGGTGAACAGGAGATAAGAGCACAAGTATAAAGCTGTCCACGTGCTGTCTGCCTGCTTTTCACCACCACACTCCATCAAAAGCAACCAAGCCTTTGACTTGAATCCTTGCCTAGATCAGAGTTTCTGCCCTTTGTAGGCCAAGCCAAGTAACAAATACCTTTTCCTCAGCATAAAGCAGAGCAAAATAAGGTGCTCAGACCAGCAGTCCACCATCTCCAAAGAAAGGAGATCTGCATGGTGAAGATTAAAACCAAGGAAAAAATGCAGTCATCACAGCAATACAAGTACAGAAACCACAAGTTTTCAGCCAGAACAAAAACAACAATGAATATGGGAGAAAACTAGCACCTTTGCACCAAACATGACACAGAACTGGATATACAACATGCTTTCTGTGTCCTACAGTGGAGGGAGAGGCATCTCTCACACTTGAAGCAAGAGTTGCTGGGTTCAGAACGGCTCAGTGAAAGGCACCCCTTGTTCCCAGCCAGGCTCAGGGCTTCCTTCCCACCATTCAGTGTTGAAGGCTGTCCAGTGCCAATACAAAAGCCTCCCACCAAGCACCCATTGTCCTTCCTTAAGCAGTCAGAAATCTGCCCCCAGATACCATTTCCAGACATTCCCAGACACTTCCAAACAGAGGGGCTGGTTACTGACTAGTTTTCTACACTAACAGCATAAAATTAGTACCCTAGGAATATCATCTGTAAATGGAACTAAACACCCCTTAAATATGAGAGGAAAAAAGTAAAAGCACTGCAATGCTTTGTGGTTTCTTCTACGGATTGAACCACTGCATAATACAAAAGAAAACACCAAGAAACTTGGGCAATTCCTGTGCTTGGAAGCTGATTAGATACAAACCAGCACCAATTTCATCTGAGGATGCTCAGAGGAGTTTCACCAAGCAATTCATGCTTCCCAAGCATACGTCCACGGCACATCCAGAATCTGGGAATGGCCATATTAAGGAACTGAATTACCCATCTTGGTATTCAGCAAGGGACTGTGTAGTGCATCACATTATAATGTGCTGCGACAGTAGCTCTTTATCCCCAAAGCCTTCAGACAAGTGTCCAGTTTATGTCCTGAAACACGTGGCTTTGCAATACAGTGCAATGTAATTATACTATCCAGTATAAGAGGTTTTCCTCAAAACACAACGAAACTTGTAGTTTAAAGTACATTGCTGGTCCATTTCAGCCTTTACAAGACCTCAGGCCTCATGCTCTTTTAAATCAGAAGGGATGGAGCATGAGGTTTCAGGTTACCATATAAGCCAGTTGCTCCTGAACACAACCCAAAGGAAGATGTTCTCTCACAATGCGTTCATTAGAGGTACATAAGCCATCAATGTATTAAGACAGACAAATTCACAGAAAAGATGTGTTCCTTTCCTTTATTATGAAGTACCAATATCTTGCATACAACATGCAATTTATTGCTCATTGACATTATTGCATATATCAAAAGGGAAAAATAAACATAAGCCAGTATCATTTGAGGCAAGCTCTTAAAGTGTTCAAACAAAAGAGAGAAATGCTTTACAGTATCACTGAAATGCAAACAGTTCAGGGGGGTTTACTAAAAGGAAATTGAAACCCATGATACTTAACCATTTGCCTTACTACGACTGATGTATCACCAATCTGCACAACTGTTATATTGCATTTTGAACTTCTTGTGCTGTGGTAAGGACTGCTACTACAATCAGGCCATATTCCTATCTGACAATTATAAAGTGACCCTGATTTTGTGACGGTGTTAGTATTTACTGCAAACCAGATTGTCCAGGCTTACCAGAACTCATACAGTTTTCATCCTTGCTCTGCACGTAAGTTAGATGTATCTATCAAATTGCTTCTTAGAAGATTAAATAAATGCTTTTGACTTGCAGGCTCAATTACTCATGCCTAACTTGTAACTCATTCGCTCTTTGTAAGTTGGGTTTGTATCATGTTAGCTGTGCTTACCTGTTAAATTAGACTAAATATATAGCCAGTATTAAAGAAAACACTGTTTGGTATATGCATGCTTGAAACAAATCCAGGATATTTGGATGTGTGCGATATTAAGTGTGCAAATTATATAGCCGAGCTCACAGTTAGCCCTTTTCCTCCTCTCCCCCCAACATATGCTGGATTTCTCTTGTGACAGTGAATGGGGTTACAACAAACCAACCCCATCGATTCTGCACTGCGTTCAAAACGCTGTGTTCTGCAGTACAATACTGCTGATGTTTAAATGGTGCTCTCAACCCTAGCAAAGTTGTTAAAACACCAGCATTTTAAAACTTAGAAGACAAGTCACATGCAACATGTGCCACTTGGGTGCAGGTTCTCAAATACTTCTATATTTATAGGCTCATATAAGCACATCCTGTCCACAAGACAAGTACAATGTTTGACATCCCACACATAGATCAAAAAGTAAGATACACTCTGGAATATCTTACTTGCTTTTCTATTTTCAGTTTCAATAAGAAGGAAGTCACAAATAGCACACTGAATCGTGATGTGTTTGATACCAAGCCATGCAGAACTCTTCGTAGTTTGCTCTCTTAGAGACATTTCCCTTACAATGAGATTAAAAATGGATATACTTGGGTATCATCAGATGCCCTCTCACTGCAGGACATCACCAAATGAAACTGATCACAAAAGAGATTTTGCCAAAATACTACTGACACCAAATGACACAATTGATTCTTCAGAGTTACCTTCCATTCTTTACTGAGCTATAAAGTGCTTGGTTACTATAAACAGAGTAAGAACACCAAAGGAGGTAGCTAGTAGATATTTGTAATGGATAACAAACCTTACCAAGTGTTATCAACTCAAAGTATGATTTGATGCTTTAATCCCAGAGCAATAAACATCCCAAGCAGCACATCTTATATCTTCTCTACCATAAAAAGAACTTTCAGGTTGCTTGCAAAAAACCCTAAGACCTTCACCTGTCCAAAAAAAAAAAAACCAAGAGATTTTATCCAAGTTTGGATGAATGTTAAAGTTCAGAAATATCGATGGCTAATTCCATTTGCCTGCTGTCAGGATCTCAGCAATGAAGTAGTGTTCTTTTTCCAGCTGTCAGATATATTCCACAGACAAAGGACCTCCACCAGGAGCAGAGCCTCCCTCATCAAGTTCCTTGTAGCCAGATATGTGTTGTACAATAGGCTATTAACAAACTGAAAGGGCTGCTCTTGCTTTTCAAGGTCCTCTACACTTGCACTTTTCCATCTGACAACTCTAGCCCCTTTCTATTTGCTTTATCAGTGGCTTTCACCAGCAGCCAACACTGCACCAGGTCCTAAGCTGGAGTAATGGTCAAGCAGCCCTTGATTTTCACCTGAATGGCTCAGCAGAAGCAACACAAAACATTTTAACAAACTTCTCTGTTAAATGATCTTTTAGGGAACTCCTATGTACATAAACCACACACAAACCCATGACAAAAGCCTTCATCATACAGCAACTCACGATCTATTTCACACAGTCTGAAAACGTTAAAGGATAACAGTTCATTTTCCACAGTGAGCAGAGAGATGGAAATACCCAAACCTTTCTGCTATGCATCGGTCTGCTGTTGTGCCAACCACAGCAGCAGGAAGACACCTGCATCTCTATGCTTGTGCTCACAAAGCCTCCTCCACCTTTCCTCTGTAAACCTGCTTGAACCCATTTGCTCCCTCGTGCGAGCTTCTACTCTTCAGTGAACATTAGCTCTGCAGCCTGCGTAATCTTCTCCCAGGCTATGCAAAGTAAAGCTGGAAGCAGTCATCTTCCAGCCAGAGGAATTCAGTTCTTTTGTAATAAACTTTAATACAAAATTTGGAACTGTTAAGAATTCCTATAGAAAGTCAGCTCCCCCCTCGTTTTCCCGTGCATAGGATATCTTTCATGAGTCAGAGTCTATTTGTTAGGCAATTAAGCAGTTAAATTACTGAGCTCACTCAAGACAGCATTTATTTATAGAGGTAGAATAGGCTCCAGAGATGTAACTCTTCCCACTGAAGAATGCACACAGATAACCCCTGTAGTGTAAGGCCCTTAACTTCATGGCCATCAACTGGCACACTTGCCAAGGAAATGAGTATTTGATGTACATTTCCTCTCTACAGGTATCCACCAATCAATTATGAAAGCAAAACTTGACCTGCAACTCCACGGTAGTAGTTCTGGAAGTGACATTTACTCAGCTTTTGATGAGAAAGTAAAGCCATAATAAAGGGGAACTTGCAGTCCTACATACAGCCTTACCGGTACAAACAGACTCGCCCATGATCATCGTGCTGATTTTATGTCACCTGGTACCTAAGAGCGTAAAAGAAAAGAAAACCAAGGTATCCGAGCATCTTTTACAAGAGGAGCTCCTTCCATTTGATATGTCCATCGCAAAGACACCCGGTGACACACCACAAGCTGCTTGTAGACAAGGCAGCTATTAAAACAGATAAGTTTTAAGCCATTAATAACATTACATTCTAAAAAGTAGCATTTATTGTGATGCTACTTATCATGCATTTACTTTCTTGCACTAAAAAAAAAACAAAGACACACACTTGCAACATTAAGTTTCAGCAGTATTTCACCACAGCTTTTAAACTAATAAAGTGCAATTAAAAAATGGGTGCTGTACCTCTCTAATTTGCTGTATTATAAGCTTTGAATGGCAGGTAAAGAGTGCTCTGTACTCATGTATTCAGTACACAACTTTGCAGCCTGTTTACTTCATTCCTTGCCAATAAGAGGAAGTTGTCTCCTGACACACAGTAGGTGCATCAGGACAGAACTGTAATACATTTAAAAGGAAACTGAATCAAATGTAGGAACAAGCAAAATACTGCTTTCATTACACTGATTTTGTCCAGCAATCCAAAGTACTACATGTTTTATAACACGTTAGCCCTTGCCCTTCCATTCTGGATTGCTGCCCGAAGTGTATTATATTAGGGTTTGGGTTGGTTGGGTTTTTTCAGTCTGCTTTTAACATAATCTTATTACAGCTTAATTTACATTTGTGTCTTAGAAGGGAAAAGTAGTATCTAAAAGTGATGGAAATGGAGCATTTCAATGGATGTTCTCCACTGAAGACAAAAATACTGAAATATTAAAGATTATGCTAAAAAGGGATGAGTTTTTTGCATGAGTTACCACCTTAAGAGTTGCCCCAAATCACCTTACCCATGTTTTTCATCCTGCTGCCTGAATAACGGAAGCAGAAAGAACAAGCTAATACAAACCGATTCCCTGATCTAGTGACTTAAAAAGCAGGAGAAAATGAAGTATTTCACGTACAGCTTTAAATCCTAAAGGTGACAGAAACACAGAGCCTTTGTATGCAGCCTAGATTGTGCACCTCATAGACTGAATTCACCAGTTTAAAAGATAGCAGGTTCTGCAAATCAGTGTAGAATGGAGTCTTTCTTTCAGCACAGCAGGTCACAGGATCTCAGACTATGGATTTACTGGTACCCAAACCCGTTCTGTGCTCACTCAGATCATCCAGCTAAACACATTAATTGCTAACTTTTCCAAGGCATAAACAGCTCTTTTGTCTGTAGGGTTTGGGTTGTGAAGTATTCATAAGCCCAGAATCCCAACAACCAAGGGTACTAACAACCCTTGGTAACTCCCTTAACACAAGAAATGGTTTTGGAAGAAAGCCTGCCCAGTTAAAGAGTGGAACTACGCTTATAGAAGTGTATATTATTTAGCCCAAACAATTCTCCCTAGCATCATTTAACTGGGGAATTACACTTACCACAGCTGCCTCGGTTAGAAGGCATTTCAGCCTACATAGTCCTCCTGGACTTACAGCCATCCAGTTCCTGAAGGATGGAAACACTGAGAGCACAGGACTGGGGCAATCACACCTCTGACTACAGAGGGGAGAGTTCACATCACCCAGCTTTGTTACAGGGAACAGGACAAGAGGAAAACTAATGATTTACAGGGTAAATGCTTTACCTCTCTGTTTGAAAAGGAATTGCTGAAGCAGTCTGCTGAAGTAATTGGGTTGTGCACTGAGGGAAAATGCAGGCTTTCAGCACACCTTACCAGAAGGTGCAACAAGCAACATGTAAAAAACCCCAACAAACACAGAACCCAACCAAGCACCACAGCAAGTTAAAAACCAGGAGTTAATCAGTCCCAATTCAGCTATGGTATAAAGCGAGCAAACCAAAACCAAACTACACAGCAGTACAGCTCTCCAAACCCTTTAAAACTCAAACAAACCCCAGAACTGCCTCAAACTGTGTTAGAAAATAGATTCAAGCCTAGTCCTAGATGGTCAGATTGCTTGCACAAGAAGGACCAGAGTACCTACTGACAGATCTGCTCTGGCACAGATAACTCAAGAATGGGTTCAGTCAACACCTCAGGCTGTGATTAACAAGGAAAACATGACAGAAACCTCAGTACTTCAGATCAAATGGGTCATCATGGAGCAGAAAATGAGGACTGCTGCAAGTTATACATCACATCAACAGAAGTCTTTTACCTCTTTACAATTAAACTTCGCTTCCAAATAGCCAGTGGTTACAAATACTCTATGAAGTAGCACTTCTCCAAGGTAGCAGCAGAAGCAGCAAAGAAGAAATGTATCAGAATGATGCTATTTCCACACCTCATTTACCATATTGACTGCCAAAACCAATTCCATGGGCAATTTAGAAGAGTTAGAATTGCATGCAATGTAACAGAGCAAAAGTGAACCCTTCCCATCAGAATCAGAGCATTTTAACGCTTCTTCAGCTATTCTCTAGTCTTATAATACAGCATTTTAGATCATTGCATCTCATACGTTGCCCAAACTGGTTTGCATTCATGTAAGACAGAACGAAAAGCAGTAAAAGACCTCACAGAAACAAAGCTACAGTTTTAGGTTTTCCTGCAAAACTTAAAAAGTTGTCAAGACTGAAATCTTGATTGTTATTCCCAGAAGAAAACATAGAAACGTGCCAGGAAAACTGCACCATATCAGGAGCTTGGGAAGTTTCTGTTTCCTAAAAAAAGAGAGAGAGATCTCGATATTTGCTGGGTTTATAAAACACATTGATCTGAGAAACCTGAGTGAAACACTTTGAACACACTGGTGGACAACAAGCAAGTAAGCAGTCTGCTCCTTTCTAACTTCAGTAGCTTGCAACTGCTTAGTACACACACACGGAACTCATTTGTGGGAGCTCTTCCTTTTATTCCTCACCGGACAGGATCCATGAAAGCGTGGCCCTGGGTGTGCAGGCAGTGTGGTTAGGGAAAGAGTAAGGTCAGTGCAGAGGTAATACCTTGTTTTCTTAAGAGGATCATTCCATGGCAGAAATGTGCACTGTTTCAGTGAACCCAGATTACTTTCACAGCAGGAATTGCATTTTATGTGTGTGATTTCTAGTCAGATTTGCCATTTCGGTGAGTTTTGACTTCCTCCCGTCCAATAAGACAGATGACCCTGTAGCATCCTTTTGCAATTTTGACCATCCACATCACGTTCATAACATCCAAGACAACACTTGAGATAATCCAGGCGCTCTGGGCTGCAAATCCTAACCTGTGGAAAGCCTCTGTTCCAAAGGAGGAAATGACGTGGCTGTAATACACAGGCATGACGGCAATCCTCACCACGAAGAACACAACTGTCATCAGCAAACCATTGATGATGTTGGCCTTGGAAGATTTGGGATATCCCAGTATTTCAAAGAACCACCTGCAAAAGAAGTGTGCACAGAGACGAGGCAGACTTGAAGCCATCCCATTAAAGAAGAATTTTATTCCCTTTTCTTAAGCAATAAGTTATTAAATGCTTCCACCCTTATAACTTATAAATGCTTACACTGTGTCTTGGCTTAACTGCAAATTCTTCTGCTTGGCTGAAGCCCACTTAAGCAGTACGTGATAACCAGTATATTGCAGAGTAACATGAAGAAAACCCCGACTGGAACTGGAAACCAGTTGACAACCAACATCCTTTCAGTGCTGCTGTGTAATACACTATAATTTTACTTCAAAATGGTAAATTTCGTATGAGAAATTTAGGATAAATGATACAGATTCATCACTTGATACTATATTCTACACCAATGGGCAACTAAAAGTCTAATTTCCTCCCCTCAAAGCAATTCTAGCATTGTATTTGGATACGGTAATCTAGACAGTGCTCTAGTTTCCAGTTTCACAGAGTTGGGACTGCTTCTGTTCCTCCCCACCATTGTAAATGGCACTAAACCATGTCACAGCCAGGTATGCTATGAAAGGAGAAAACTAAAAAGCCCCTCTCCTGCTACTACTACTATAAATGGTCTTAAAAAAGTAATTATTGCATATGAATTCATCAGTGGAGAGGCATGATTTATGTACTGCTTCACATATAGAACCCCTGCATTGAATTCTATTAGGAAAAGGAACACTTACACCAAAACAAACACAAGGAAAATCAGTGCAGCAGTGGCAGGTTAAAGATAGGAACAGAAGAAAATTCCCTAAATCACTGTATTCGTGATGGGAGATGGGGAAAAGAAGTGGAATAATCTGTTTATTTCCAAGGAGATATGAGAGTAAAACTATGTAACACGATACCAGTTCTAAAACGGATTTTGAAAGTAATTTTCAATTTAATTACCTACAGATTAATGCTTAGTATTAATTAGAGATATACCAGGTAATATATATGTTGGGTAATTAGAGATATACTAAAGAGAATTGCCAGACATCCAGCTCTAACCAAAGTATTCAGAGACAGTTAGAATCCAGGTACTCAAGGTGGCAGCCCAGCCTAGAAGCAGGATACCTCACCACAGAAACACTCACTGGGATGCCAAACAGAGAGAGCTGGTATCTTTGGTCAGACTGACAATTAAAAGCCTGTACTTTCATTGTTATCTACAATGCAGATTTCCAAAAGTAATACAAAACCAGGGTTTAAAATACACTGCAATGACACAGTGTGGAAGACTGGATGTCTGCTTAGCAGCTTCCCTCTCCCAGCAAATTCAGCTAAATACAAGTCAATAAATCACATGTATCACTACAAGTTTACCCACAACAGTTCGTACTTAACTACATAGATGCTGATACTGACATTAAAAGATTTAAATGCTTGGCATGGAGACAACCTCCAATTATATCTCTCTAACAACACAGACAGGAAATACATAGACAGTTCTGAGATTAGAGTATCTTTTTATATTTTAATAATAGCTCTTCTGGTAATCCTAAGAATGCAAACATGAAACATAATGGAAGTCATTATCATTATCCACTACTTTCTGCCTCGAGGGCCTGGTTCTCTTCAAATTTAATTAAAAAAACCCTGAAATATTCACACAGAAAACCACCCAAAATAACCCCCCAAAACATTCCTGCGCTAAGGAGATTTATGCCCCTTAGTGCAAGGAACTATTATCTCCTGCAGTTCTGAGAAAGCAGTAAGAGCAGTAAGAGCCCGCATTCAAAGACACATGATCTCCCCCTAGGCATTAAAAAAGTCTAATATATATTACTTTTAATAGCCAGATGTATCACAATGCTTCCTAACACAGCCTGAAAGATAAGCATTAGTACAGGTACCACTTCAACCCAGGATGAAATCCTGTCTCAGTGGAAGCCAGGTGGGACAACAGCCATTCACTCAGACATGAATGTCAATATTGCAACCTAGAATATAACACACTCTTCTTCATCTTCTTACCCTTCTCTTCCTTGCATTATTAAAAATAAGTTTAAAGAAGTTTACTTATTTCTCAGTTATTCTGTGCACGGGGAGCACAGACTACGTTAGACTCTAATCTCTTGACTCCACTCTGCTTGGGCAAATGGAAATAACCTCTGGAGACCTCCGTTATCCTCCCACCCGTTCCTCCTGCAACTTCAATTTGCCAAGCTCATGTTTGAAAGGGGTCTCAGCACAATCTTTTCTCTTCTTAGAAATCCGAGGTATGATACAGTCTCATCAAGTATTTTGGGGGTTACAGTTGTAATGCAGTGATGGGTAACACTCAAGATACCCTGTCTGCAGGAGGACTACAGTCCCTCTTTGCCTTACATTATCCTTTCTCTACCAGATGCCTGGAAAAGAAAAAAGATGGCACACACGTACAGAAGTTATGGGAGAGGAGGACAGCACTGCCCTATACCAAAGCCCTGCTCCTGAGGTGAGGTTTTCCTGAGGCAAATCCCTGTACCAAGCTGGATCACAGTGACTGTGACACAGGAGAGAGGTCACATTCCCCGGAGCACTGCGAAACTCCCCTGACTGCTTCCTTTGCCTGTGGTACAGGGCATCATTGTGCTCCCTTTCTGATACCCACAGCAGCAATTCTAGTAGCAACAGAAGCCATGGCAGGCTTCAACTCACTGAGCTCTGCAAAATACCTTCTGCCACCTCCTTCTTTGGACACAGGTGTGAAGATTAACCAGATATATTTAGGTGCTTTATTATTTTTCTAGTTTAAGTCTTCAAAATAATACCTAGATCTATTTTTGAAAGGACAAAGAATATGCACTTCTATTATTCTATGTATTCATATATTAATATCGATCTATATATGCACAGCACTGCAAAATAAACTTCCAGTTATGTAGGGCGATGCAATTCCATTCTAGGATTCTGATGGTGTTATCTTTTCCTAATCCACAATACTAAAAAAAATCCCTATTGAAAACGATGGCTTTATTAGAATAATTAAATGAACATAAAAAGGATAGTGAACAATATTATGTTTGTCAGGTTTTCTGTTCAGAAGCTTCATTTTAAAATGGCACTAGATAAGAAGACTGGTTTACTCTAAAAAGGACCTCGGGTGAATGCATTAGTTACATTGCTGCAGCTATAGCAGCAAAAAGGTTTCCACACAGTAATCCTTAGGTTATATATATGAATATATATATATATATATATATACACAAATACAATATATATAAATTCCCATTTCACAACAGAAAAGACTTCCCAAGTGACAGAAATCCTGATCCAAATTAAGATGTAAAGTAATGATGCAACCATTCATTGAGCACTTACCGCTGATTGACAAAAGGAGTGGAGAACTCTGCCAGCAGACGGAAGTTTCCAAAGTAAGCCAGCAGACCTTTGCTCTGGTTAGCAAAACAAAGCAGGCATTGAAACATCAACAGTGGGGATGTGAAGCCTTGATTACAGCCTTCAAGTACACACAGATTGACACAGCTCTCAACTTCTTTATTAGAACAATAGCAAACAAGTTCACCGGCTCTAGGCAACTTCCTCCCAGCTTCAGAGTAAGGTTTACCCCCAAAGCTCCAATTGGCCTTCAGGTAGCTGAAATCAGTACTGTGTAAATTAAGAAGCTTACAGTTAAGTGGCCATGGAAAGCTAGTTACACAAGACTGGCATAAGTTAGGTCAGACTTACAATAATGCTATTACTAAGAGAATTATAAAGATTTGGGGTTTCTCAATGTTTAAACAAGCCCCAAAATAAACACCATAATCTAAAGAAAGGTGCCCCTGCATTGGTTTAGAACATAATTCACCCAGTGAAGATGAATTCCCAGCTCTTATTTAGCAGCAGAAAGGGCACATAAAGCCTTTTCTTCCCTCTCGCACAGTGCAGGGGGAAACCCTTTCCAGCAGTTGTGTCACAGCCCCAGCCATGCCCTGCGAGTTGGAAGATGATCACATCTCCTCCGTGGCAGCATCCAGATGACTGCGTGGCACATTCCCATTGATACACGCTGTAACAGCACTTTCCTCCAAGTGACAAAGTACAGCATATTCTCTGCCTTATCGTTTGGTCATGTTCCATTACACAATAGCTGGGCCAGCAGCAGATGTAGAGATAAAAAGACTTTTAAAACATTTTGGTAGGCTTCATGAACAATCTATGATTCCCCTTTTCCCCACCAAATGTGTTTGTACCCACTACTTCAGTGATTTCACATCAGTTCACACTACACCAAACAGAGAATCTTGTGTTTTTCATCAAATTCTTTCCTATCTTCAAGAGCCATATTTTAAATAAGAGACTTAGTAGTAACTTTCTCTGAAGATAAGAGAATGAGAGTAAACACAGACATCCAAGGGCAGAGCTACAGCCAAACAATAAGAACTGATTTAAATGAAGTTCCCACAAAGTAGACTTTGTTTAGTCCAGTAACAACTAATGATTTTCCTTCATCGGGGATTAGCCTTGCTACTGGTATTTTCATTTCTCTAATCTTCAGCTGTAATACACTTTCATCCATGATAACATTAGACGATCTAATTATCTTCAGCCCGAAACACAGCATTTACTTCTCAGTATACTTCATCCCCATTATGTGAACAATTTGACAGTAATCTGGCACCTCAACACATTCAGCACTGTAAGGCTAGGATTCACACAGTGGGCAGGCAAAGAAATGTGATAAATGAAGTAAAATGCATTTTTTAAGATTCCTTTTTTACTGCATAAGCTTTACGGAAGGAATTCAGGAGCATTATTCTAGAGGTCAGTGGGACTCCTACCAAGTCACATGGGCAGCTTTGAGAACTTCCAGCAGCAGCAAGAAATAACAAAGTGAGGTTTTATCCTAGGACAGTATCCTGCTCTTCCCCTTTTCCCTTCCGTGTATGTATGTGACAGGTATTTATAGATAGACACAGTTATGCATCCATTGTTTCCCCACCAAAGTAACCCTAAAGAAAAAAGCCCACCCAGCTGATTGTAGCGCATCCTCCCACCAGGGTTATGACCAATGGCCTTGCAATACAACCACAAGCAGAACATAACCACTTGGAACCATTTCCTTCCAATTCTTCAACTAACTTCAGACCTGAGGGTTTGTTTGAAAGCCTTTTCTACAACCATTTGAAAAGGCCTTCTGTCAATAGTCCCTTCTACAGCAAAAACTGAGTAGAGTTTTGAGTTCAGCTGTTAAATAAGTTACACATTTGTGTTGAAGGACTGTAACAATGAAATATTACACACATACCACAAATGACTGATAAAAGCATTTAGAAAGTAACAGTGACTGTAAATAGAAATACACCTTTCACAAAGCTAAGGCACCAACCAATGAAGAACTTCACAAACATTAAGCAAATGAGATCTCTAAATTGTCTTCAATGCCACCTGCTTGTTATGTGACTGGAAAAATACGGCACTCACCAGTACAAAATAGTAAGCATACAGAGCTGCCAAGTGATGTATTACGAAATACTTGTCACCAATTGCCTTCCAGTAGTAAATAATAAGCAACAAATCTACAAGAGAAAAGAAATAACAATAAAGAACAATTTATTATATTACCTTTTACTTCGCAATAGCTTTAGAGGTGTGAAGGCCAACAGAGGGCATCAGTAGAAACACTCTATCTCAGAAGAGAAAAACCTGTATTCTGAGGCTCGACTTTAGTCGAAGCATTAAGCAATGGTTTTCTTCCAACAGTTGCTATAAATTACAACTGTCCACTTCAATAGAAGTGCAGAGGCTGAAATATCCTGGAAGAAAAAAAAGGTGCATTCAGACTCTTGGAGCAAGACCTCACGCTTCTGAACCCAGAGATTTCAAAGAAGTGAAAAACCAACCAAAACCAGGGGGATGGAGGGCTACAGCAGGCATAGCCATATACAAATACACGCAAGGATCTATTACAGGGCACTTGTGAATCAAGAAGGAGTTATATTAGCTAACAGTGAACCATTTACTAAAAATATTTTGCCAGGGACACTTGGAATGAGAAGCATGTTTGCTTTCTTTAATCAGAATTTTCCATTTACTGCAGCAGTGGTGCAGTGGGTCTGAGTTAATGCTTTGACAGAAACATTCTTTCTTCTCCCATGATGGTCTAAGATGTCAGAAGATTTTTGTATTGGAACAAGCAATTTCTGCCCCTCCTTGCTCCAAAAGAGCACTTTAAACTGGAATATTAGTGACCAAGGTTTCCAATCAAAGACTTTACTCATGTGCCTTTTGTATGTCCAACAAGAGTCTTGATCTCTGTTATATTAGCTACCTTCAGGCAGGACTTTATGTCACCCGACACAGCTGCTCCACTTCCTATTAATAATTAAACATTAACTAGACAAGGAAGTGAGAGAGAATGGGTGGCCAGGTTCAGGTCTCTGTTCAAAGGCATTCATTAATTCATCATGACATTCTAATGCATAATTATTCAGAAATAGATACCAATGAATTTAAACATGAAAGCTGAGGTTCTTATGGAAAAAAACAGAGACTTTAAAGTAACCCACAGGTTAACTGAGGGTGCCACTCACCAGACTATCTCCAGTGGGGTGAGAAAACTAGTCTGGGAGATAGTGAAGTCCAGTCTCTGGCCAGACTCTGTCCTAACATGAGTACCTTTCTCTGAAAATAGTCCAAGGCACACCAAGTTTTATAAGTCAGTATTATCTCCACACACCATAAAAGAAAGCTCCAAAGCAATCTGCAGCAAAATTCCCATTAGCAGTTTTAGTTGACAGTAAATACTTAAGGACACATATACGGGATAAAATGCCATTTCAAGAAAATAATGAAAATTGCCCCATTCTATATGACTATATTTTGGCTTAAAGGGAGACTAAGGTGGGCAGGCAGGATCCTATGGCAACATTCACCTCAGCTTGTATTGAAGGCTATTAAAATCCTTCTGCCAGCATTCTGAGCTCACAGGAAGAAGCATATGACAGTAGAGCCACAAGCTGTAAGCGCCCCAAGGGAGTGAAGGGCACTGCTTTAACACCTTCTCAACTGGCTGAAGGACTAATGTGAGCTGGAGTTGGTGGTTGTGTAGCAAACCATCATGAAGCCACACAGTGGCATTTCCTCCCTACTCTGGGGAGATGATATTTCATCTTGCACATCCACTGGCAAGATCCCGTGATTCCACCACAACCCACAACTCCATTAGGAATTTTAAAAGGCACAGGAGAAACTGCATTGCATACACATGTCACATCAGCTCTGTATAAATATGTAGGCACAGTGACTCAATGTAAATATACAGGTTCTGGGTGTTATATACACATTGCATAATTACCAGAAATGAGGTAGCCTGTGGTAATAGCAATATTCAGTTTCACAATTGAAGGGTCACCCCTGCAAACACACCAAAAATACATAGTTACACCCTCTGTAACAAGGCAATTTGCAAAGGATATACACATACCAAACACATAATGTCTATTAGATCACCTTATGCTTAACCCAGCGGTAAGACGTTTCAAGATTTGGTTAAGAAAGGTCCTGGTTATGCAGATGGATTCCTTTCTCACCCAGCTATGAGACATCTACTAACTACCTTAACCAGGAATACACCCTGCCTTGGGGCAGACAGTGCCCCAAGAGCCTTGCTAGAGTCTAGAACTAGAACAGAGCACGTACCCTTAGCTGGCTTCTCAGGAAAGAGGATAAAGGAGAACGCTGCATCTCCATTTTTGTTCTTCTGCCAGTGTTAAAACTTTGTTGAGGATGACAAAAATATCTTGCTCAGCTGGTACTTTTCATATTCATAAGAGGATGGATACTTACAGGGATAAACAGAGTAGGAGGAGACATGAAAGGAATTATTTGCCAGCTTCTCTGAAACCAAGGAACCTTTGAGAAGAAATGCTTTCCAGAGGAGTTTCACACCTTCTGTCCCTTCCATTCTGATGCCAAACATTCAGCAGGCATTCAGTAGCATGCACACAACTTCAGCTTCTCAAGGACGTTCAACAAACCCAAACTTGTGAATGCACCTCAAGAAAGGGAATCATCCACATTACAGCACTTATCCTTCCTTTCCTCCACCATCCTTTGTATGGCCACATTTTGAGTATGGTAAGCAAATCTCTTTTCCTCAGCATAAAGATCGTAACATGTTTTTAACTAAGTGGTGTAAGCTTGTTTGTGTAAGTATGAATTGAGCTTCAAGTGACAGCTCTAGAGATTTACCCAACGTTGACTGCACAAGACAAGCTGTGAAAGAAAGTTTTGCTGCAAACCTTTTGAGATAAAAGGAACACAACTCTGCTTATAGCACCTCCAACACAAAGTCTCCCTCAGATAGAAAGCAGTAAAATGCTATTACTTAGCCTTTATTTTTTAATCCTATTGGAATGAAGCAGTGGAAGAGATTTCCTGTATTACTACAATCTGTTCACTAAATTCTAAGGCCTTCTCAGCACCCAGAACTAACTGCTTCCCTGAGGGAGAGGGAAGCTTACAGGAAAACAGAAGGATTTGCAAAACCTCATTTCTGCTATAACATGAGGAAAAAAAGCCATGATCAGGAGAGCATGGAGCTCACTCAAGCCCTTAAGAATGGAATCATAGAATCATAGAACAGTTAGGGTCAGAAAAGACCTTAAGATCATCCAGTTCCAGCCCCCCTGCCATGGGTAGGGACACCCCACACTAAACCATGCCTCCCAAGGCTTCATCCAATCTGGCCTTGAACTCTGCCAGGGATGGAGCACTCACAGCTTCCTTGGGCAACCCATTCCAGTGCCTCACCACCCTCACAGTGAAGAATTTCTTCCTTATATGCAGTATAAACTTCCCCTGTTTAAGTTTTAACCTGTCACTCCCTGTCCTGTCACTACAGTTCCTAATGAATAGTCCCTCCCCAGCATCCCTAGAGCAATC
>JBCJKH010011889.1:18991-30642 GCA_039877255.1 Loriculus beryllinus
GCCTTATACTTATCCTAGAATTGCTGTACTGAACGTAAGATTGCAGGGTGGGGAGCAGCAGAGCTCAGATGGATGATAACCTTAATTGCAAGAAGGCATGGTAAACAGAACTGCAAGCACAAACTGTGAACTGAAGTAGAAAGAACTTCCTCTACATACACTGCTTTGCAAACAAACAGAAGCTGCTTCATGCCATGTAAGATAATAATAATCTATAGTACATTTGGAGTCTAAGACTACTTAAATGTCTACATGTTAACAATGAATAAATACCCAACAGTAATCTTGTTGCCATTTAGATATCTATGTGTTTTCTAGGTTTGCGAGAAGAGAGGGTTGATTTGTTGGGGGTTTTGACTCTTTCCTTAGAATTCCAAAACTTTACAGTGTTATATCGACTTCGAGGTCAAAACAGAGACTTCTTAACATTTTTAACCATGGAGGAAAAACTTGAAGGAAACTTAGCAGTGACATGCTGACAGATACAATTAACATGTACGAGGTGGGAATGCAGTGTGTATTTAAAAACATTTAAAATTTTACATGCATTATTCCAGTATATAGCATCACTTGTAAAGGACCTTTGAAAAGGAGTGTACAGTATTTCAATCCCACATTCTTACTATTGTAGCATTTAGTTCTATAGCTAAGAATGCATTTATGATACCTTCCTTCTCTGGGGGTTTGATTTTTCATATTTAAGCAGCTTCTACCAGCCTTTAAGAGGTAGTCTTGCAATCTCAGTTGCGTGGCATGGGCAGAAGAGTCAGAGTGGTTTCTAGGGCGGTTGAGACCTCTAGTGTCCAGTTCCTTCATTGCATGGCTAATTTTTTTTCTCCTGTTTTTCCCCCGTTCCAAAGGCTAACAAGAAATTGTTAATGTTGGTAATAAAGTGTTGAGTATTCAATTCATTGTATAACTCATCCCTTTCAGTTTCTGCCTGTTCATATTCCTACTGAGGAAGAAAAGAATGATCCCATCCTTTTTGCCAACAGAGTCCGACAAACCATGGCAACGTATGTAATCAGTCCTGAATAAAATCTGTGAGAACTTTTATTTTATACCCAGCAACTTCACATATATCCTAGCCACAAAGTACAGTCTGTTCAAGTCCCAGGTACCATTTATGGGAATTACTCTAGATTTCCACAGAGAAGTCAAATTTCTATACTAAAACACTTGTTATTTTTACATGGAGCATAAAGAAGGTTATCTCACATTGAAACATGTCCAGTTCATGGAAAGCTGCAATAAACTTCTCCCTTATTTGCTTGGCAAGAGTAAATGGGTGGTTTGTTCTACAAGATTACTGGGGTGCATTTACAACACTGTAAATCATGACACTGCCATAATTAGTTTCATAGTATGGTTTCACAAAATAGTATATATTCCTTTATCCTGCTTGCAGCAGTGCAAGAATGAATTATCATTTGTTTTATATGTTAGCATTAAAGCCAAACTGAGACAGAGAAGGGAAACAGTCAACTAAAGGTCATTTTAATATATAAGAAATTAATCTTCCTTTTCTTTTAATTCTGTTTCAGTGCTTTGAATCTGCCAGTCACTGATCACACTTTTGAAGATTGCCGACTGATGATTTCAGCAGGACAGCTAACTTTACCCATGGAAGCTGGGCTGGTGGAGTTCACCAAAATCAGCAAGAAACTCCAGTAAGAGAAGTGTAGCTGTTGGTAACATAATCACTGCAGTGCTGCGGGTGTAAATGGCCACCTACAAAAGGTTTCATTACCTGACACCTGACTTGGCCACATGTAATATGGTGTATTTATGTGTACAATTGACATACATAAACTGTGGAAGTCAGGGATGAGAAAAATCCCAGTAAGAACTAATCCCAAGTAATTTTTGTGGGCAGTGTCACAAAAAGAAACATGCATTTTTCTAATCTTTTATGGATTTATCTCACCAAAAGGTAAGGAAGGTAGAGCAACCTATTTTAGGCACTTGATGATTATCTTGGTGCCCAATTTAAATAGCTTTAGTGGAGATGCACAAGCAGTGTGTGGTAGGAAGTAAAAAAGCTTCTTTCCAGACTGAGATATCAGCCAGGAGTTAAGGTTCTTAGTTGTACTGTGCAGCTGTGTTTCGCTAGTGGTGTCGACTTCTTTTTTTATTGGACAGAGTGGAATTTGAGGACCAAGCTGCTTAATCATACACTAACACCATCAAATAAACTGGCATGGCTGTGGTCAGATATGATGTGTGCAGTGAATCTCTACCCAAGCATAGAACTGCCAGCTTTTAATATTAATAACTGGAGGGAGAAGTCCTTAATTGCTGATTTCATGTTAAATGTCAGCTTGGAAGCACACGGAATGCTCTGTTTGGCTATTTTTCATCATTGAACCCTGTAATAACTCCCACTGAAATTCCATCTGTCCAAGAACTGCTGTATAGAAATATCTCCTGTCCCTCATGTTTGCATAGCCTACAATGGAATCATGTCAGAGAGCAGTTGGATACCTTTGCTGCTATTGCAAGTGCTTCCAAAGGGGGAAGAATTGGAATTGAGGAGTTTGCAAATTACTTGAAGCTGCCTATTTCAGATGTCCTCAGAGAGCTGTTTCTGCTTTTCGACAGGGTGAGTAGTTGGTTAACTAGCGTGTTGACAATGTTCTGTTAAAAATCACATCCCAGAAGAGTGTTTAATTCATTGTGTCCAACTTAGTAAATGCTTCTTGGTTAGCAATTCCTGTAAGCAAGATAGGTGACTCTTGCAGTTTCCGTTTTAAGTTTCGATGGAGAAAGGATTATCAGTTTGTAGCTTGTGAGATGACAGCCATCTCTTGGACCAAGTTGCCACACCACCGTCAGATGGTAGTCTTCGTGCTGGTAATGGCTGAATATTTCCTTTTGCCTCCCCCCAGATTTTGAGCTTATGTACAGTCTGACAGCCTAATTAACTGATGTAATTGTAAGCAGAAAATTTAAGGCAGACTGAAGCTGACTACTGAAGTGACTACTGAACACTGAAGTGTTCCTGCATATGTGTTTGTGAAGGGTGCTATTAGACATTGTAAGGTCTCCTCTTGCCAATCTCCAACCATAAAGGAGGCTACATGTTAATTTGATCATTTAGGCTTTCCCCCATAGTTTGTGGTAATCTCTCATTTTATACTTCTCCCTGAAGATGAGACAAATTGTTTTGTGGATGTGCCACGAAGCATCAATGACTAGAGCACAGCACAGAATTCATCTTGCTTCTAGGCACCCATTATGTGCTACAGTGCAAGCAGCATGTTGTCCTACAAGTGCTGATGAACTAGAGTTCATTTCTTATCGTAGGAGCTCTCCCAGCTGAGTGTCACTCTTTGTGATCAAGTTAGGTTTATCAGCACACCTGTCCCTGGTAGGTCATTCCCGTGTATATGCCAATAAGAACTGTTTTGGGACTCTTCCAGATAAAAAGGTTCTACAAGCTCCAAAATAGAGGAGAGCCAAATGCATATCCTTCATTGCTGAATGCATTTGAAGTTCTAGAAGAGCTAGGTATTCATCCTTTCTTAATTCTTGCCTCCACATCTTGGACCATTGGCTCCTGTGAACATGCAGTCCAAGTCCTGAAGCACAGTATATAAAATAGAGACGTGATGTGGCAACCAAAATAATTAAAAGCAAGCAAAACTCCTTTAACTTTCCCTATGTGTCACAACAGTGACAGTAACTAGAGTTAGCAATGTAATGCTCAATTCATTAAAAAATTGAAGGTTTAAAAGACAGCAAGAATCGACAAGACTAGTAGCTTTTGCTGCATTCATTTTTAAGGAGATCAGCTTTACTGACGAATAGTCACATTAACGTGGCAGGGCTCTTTTCAAATTGCTTCAGTTATGAGCACAGGTATTTTGAGGCTTCTGCTCTGTGGTTTTAAGCCTCGTTGCGTTTTTTTCCACAAAGATTTTTCAAATCATATAAAGCTAAATATGCACAGAAGAAAAGAAACAGAGGCGTGTCAACAACTGACAGAAACTACAAAGACCTTAGAGAACTTTGGCACAACTGTTGACATGCACAGACACGGTGAAGTTTAAGCATGCAGATAAACTGTGGTTTGCCTACGCCTACATCTCAGATACAATACAGCTTTGGAGCATTACAGAAGCACTGGGTCTCTCAGTAACTCCAAAAAGTCTTCACGATGTTTCTTGCTAAAGCTTTGCTGAGTGGAGGAAGTGGTGGTGGCCATGGAGAGAGCCTTGCACGTGGCCTTGGAGGTCTCCTGACAGGAGGTGGTCATGGAAGAAATCTTGGAGGACTTGTTGGAGGTCTTGTCAGTCTTATAAGTGAAGCAGCAGCTCAGTATAATCCTGAACCACCTCCACCTCCACACCATCATTTTACGAATGTGGAAGCTTACGAGAGTGAGGAGATCAGACAGTTTCGGCGCCTTTTTGTCCAGCTTGCTGGAGATGATATGGAAGTGTGTGCCACAGAGCTAAGGGACATCCTGAACAAGGTCGTTTCCAGACATCAGGATTTGAAAACAGATGGCTTCAGCTTGGACACGTGCCGTAGCATGGTAGCTGTCATGGACAATGACACAAATGGCAAACTGGGCTTTGAAGAGTTTAAGTATCTGTGGAACAACATCAAGAAATGGCAGTGTGTTTACAAGCAGTATGATACTGATCAATCAGGCACTGTTGGCAGAGCTCAGCTGCCAGGTGCCTTGAAGGCTGCAGGGTTCCACCTGAATGAGCAGCTTTACCAAGTGATCATACGCAGGTATGCTGACGAGCACGGCAGCATGGACTTCAACAACTTCATTAGCTGCTTGGTACGACTGGACAGCATGTTCAGGACCTTCAAGTCGCTGGACCGAGATGGAGAAGGACGGATTAAAGTGACCATTGAAGATTGGCTAGAGCTGACCATGTATTCATGAAGATGTACCTGGAAGATACATACAGAAGACTACAATCCTCTACTATAGAAATTCAGTCTTTTCCTTGTTCTAATGCAGATGTAGCTTGTGGCAGATAGCTCAAAGTGTTGTAATTCCTGTTCTGCATGCATTAATCTGCTTTTCTGAAGGGTTTGGGTTAGTTGTCAGTTGAACAGCTGCATGTCTCAGAAAACTATCTCTAGATTCTGAAATGTGGGAATATGTGGAAGGATCAAAGCTTAGTTATTCATGTAAAGTGGCTTGTATGTGAGTATAACTATTACATAAAAGCTCCTAAGTTTGGTGTTGATGTTACTGTTCCAACTCTTCAGCATTTGCTAAGCTGAAATAAAGCTCCGTTTGCCTAAAGGCAATCACCAGTAAAGAGAGTTGCTCAGTTATTTCCAACAAGGGGAAAAACATGAGAATTGCAATAACTGTGATGAATTTACATAATCATATTTAATTTCCTTCCTGCTTCTGCTTTTTCATGCTTGTCTGCTACAGCAAAACCTGAGTGGTATTGTCAGTTGTACCTTCAGGCCAAGACAGAACTGAAGACTTACAAAAGACTACTTCTACAATCTTTCTCTCCTTCTTACAGTTCTATTAACTAGCCTTTTCTCTTTTTCCTTTAAGCCTTATATAGTTATAATGAAAACAACTTAAAATACTACATTTATATTTAGAGGAGTTTGTTGTAATAATGCAGTCACATAGCAGAGCGCCAGCCAAAATCAGCCTCTGGCTGAGTTAAATTTTATCAGGGTGCAGCATCCCACTCAAGCTAGTTATGTAGTTCTATCAACTTTTGAGTAAAAGAAAACAGAATAACTTCAACTGTCAAAGGTACATTTACTTGCATTAAGGATTACATGGCTGGTGAAGACAGCCCTAGCAAGGCAATTTCTCAGCAGGGCTTTGCTGCTTTACAAGAAAATGGTTTAGGGTGTGTGCTAGCTGACTGGAATGTGCAAGGATGAGTTGAGTAGCACCACAGGCAGTCTGTAGTTGTCAGAATCCACACACCCCTGCCCCTCCCCAGGGAAACATCAGTGACTAATCGAGAAATCCCACACAACACCTGCAGGGCATCCGAGTGCTAACAAATGTGTTGTGGTTTGGGTTTGTTTCTAAATTTCCGTAGCTTTGATTTCTACATTTTGCAGTTACATTTGGCAAATAGTATTTTCCAAACTGATGAAATCTCCCTGGTATGCATGCAGAAGCCTTTTGCTTGCAACTTAAGAAAAAGTAACTTATAATTTTTGTAGACTTTTTTCTTCCTGCACTTTGTTTAATACCAAGCTGGGTGACGGAGTAAAAATACTTGTATTGGCCCAAATTAGCACTTTAATGGAAGTAATATGACCTTTATTAGCTGTTGGGATGAAAGAGGTAAGAGGTCAGTCCCTTCCTAATGGCATTCACCCTTCTCTGTTATTCAGTGGAAAAAACACAGTTGTCCACAGTGGTATTTGGGCTCTGAGTAAGAGAAAAGTGAGCACAAGGGAAAGTGTGATACTTCCATGTGAGCACCATCCTACCAGGTTGCTCTTTCTGACTAGTTAGAACTTGAAACAGGCAGTGGAAATTTTGGAGTTACAGCAATAGGCTATTGCATGATGCCTGCATCTGCAGTTCCTTCCCGAATGGCCCAGCTGTAGGTTTTCTGTACTAGTCATGTAAGTTACTCAGGGTTAAATAGCACACAGACATGCACACTTGATTTTTCCTATTGCCTTACATAGTTAGAAAAAGGATCTGTGGCAGTAGTACTTTAAACTTTATTGACTGCATTTGTCTTGCAACCCTTTTGCAACTCCAAGACTGCTTATGACAATGTAAACTTTTCTTGTTTCCCAAAATGTAAGATTTACTGTATTGTGTAAAAAGCAAAACCCTAGTTACCATAGCATGCCATATTGAAAATAGTAGCAGAAAACTAGTTTCTGTTAAGAAAACAGGGCTTGTTGAGGTTACACTGTTTCAGTTACTTTATGAAACATAAATACAAGTATCTAAATATTGTTGTTCTGCTTTGCTATTTAGAGAATTGGAGCTCAGCTCATGTGTTGCTTCCTTAAAATATTTATATATTTGCACAGGCTACACAGCTAGATACCTGTAGAAAGACTACTGCAAGCACTTGTTTGCAGTGATGCTACACAAACACTGAAGGTTTTCCTGCATTTTCAGTTTAACTTCCATGTCTTTTTCCAGACAGCAACCCTATCATTTCTCGTTAGCCAACATGCCAGAGCATTTGGAAGCTGGCCAGTGATTCTAGGGCTTAGTAGAGCTAGTCACAACATGATCTTGCAAGTATAGTATAGCTTGATTTCCAACTCAAATGGCTGGAGTTCTGCATATCAGTTTGCACTCAGTTTTGATTACTCGGTTTTAGCACTTTAATGAAAGTAATATGACCCTTATTAGCTCTTGTCTTTTTTCGTCATGCAGCCGCAGCTGTGTTAACTTACTTCAGCAGTTGTTTTTAATGGGACTGTTTTAGTTGAAGCTTACTTCCCAATTCTTTTCCTGTGATACATATTCTTAACTTTAAAAATAAGTTTAAAAAAATACTGTAATTGCATCAAACAATACTTTGCTAAGAATACAGTCCACAAAACTGTCCAAAACTAATATTGCATGGAACAATCATTATCTACACTCTTATCTCAGCTGCTATAAGAGTTTAGGTTTATAATGATAGTTTTTAAAGTTTGATCTGTTATCTCTATTATGAGAACTGTGAAGTAACCACAATATTTAAAGTCAAGCTCTGCAGCACAATGAGAGCACATCTGTAAATAAAACAGCATTTACGAGAGAATATTGTCCTTTTCTAGTGATTAAAAACTATCAAAAGTTGTATCTTTTAGACATACATAGAAATAACTTAGAGACTGTTCATATCTTTGCTAAAAGGTTTCTCTAAAATGTACAGGTTTTTGAAGTAGAAGATTATCAAAGGTTGTGTGTCTTCAAAGGAGATGCAACAGTTGTCTGTGCAGAAGAGTCCTGAGTTGGATTAGAAGGCTAAATAAAAGTGTATTTTAGCAGTTTTGTATCCTGCCAGACATATAGCTTGATAAAGAAAAGTTAATACTGAGCATATTATTACACATATTTTGTTAATCAAGAACTACCTTAAAACCTGAATTCAGTAACACAAATCCCATTTCATGGAACCCAAGATTATCAAAATGCTCCACAGAGCAACATTTCTCCACAAGCAAGCTCCGTATTCCACTATTCAGCAGCAGAAAACCAGGAACAAAAAGGTTAAGGTTGGTACTCTCAATTGGGCATAAGAAGTTGGTAGAAGAGCCAGGAATAGACTCTAGATCTGGCTGTTCACTACAGATTTACCCAGGAGACCACCCTTCTCTCACGTGGCTGAGAAAGTTTTGTGCTGTTCCCAGAGAGTCTACTTTGTAAATCTTTTTCTTCTTGTAATGTACAACACATTATCCACAAAAGGAGCTCTGCTTCATGCTTTTGTTTGCTTTTAAAATGGTTTTGATGCATGCCCTTTTTGTGAATGTTCCAAACTATGAGCTACTAGTCATCTCTGCTGTGCTTCATTAACTACTCTGTGTCCCATCATCTAACACATAGATATATCTCTTCCTCAGATACAGGATGTTTCCTAAAACACAGGATGTTTTCCTAAAGAAACTCAGTGTGGTCAGAGGAACACTACTGATTTAAGCATTTATTTCAACAGGCCTCTGCCATTTTCCCTATCCACAAGTGTAACATAGATGACATTGAAAAACTGGTCACAAATACCGTATCAAGGCAAACTCCAGATGTTTTGTTGACATAGCTTTGTAGTGAAACATTTGTTCAGATCTAAACTGAACTTACCAGAGAGACTGTTACAGTGAATTTGCTGCATTTCTGGCTCAAAAGGTACAATAATGTATTCACTTCAAAATAGCATGTAGGGCAACACATTTCGTTCAAAGAAAGGCTTAAGATAGTCCATGTAGAAGTACTGCATCATCAGGCTGTACTTTCACTAGCATATATTTTATTACTGAAGGTTCTTAGGAAGAATTAACTCAAGGCAACAGCCTCACTGTTAGCATGTTCTAGGATGTTGCATTGGCCTGTGAGCAAGTGCCAGTGCTACAACAAATATTACAGTTACCCTGAACCCGTGTATTCCAGTTCTTACTGGAGGCTTCTTGGAGGTCATATACTAAAGGAAAAAATGTGTTAAGTTGTTTTAGATCTCTTTCGTTTGGGTGTTTACAACAGAAATTGAGACTTAATTTCTAGCTATTGAAAATACTGGAACATTGCTACTTCAGCCTTTGTATTACATACATTTAGCAATCTGTTAGTATTTATTTCTGGGAAAAGCCAATACCTCTAGTGCTGTAAACTGTTTTAAAGCAAATTGTATAGCTGATTTATACAACAGCTGTTAAAGTGATCTGCAGTATTAACTGTAACTACTGCCATGTGTGTGTTTATGTACAGAACGGAGATGGCACCATTGACTTCAGAGAATATGTAATTGGTTTGTCCATTCTCTGTAACCCAGCCAACACAGAAGAGACTATTCGGATGGCATTTAAGGTAAGTTCAATTTAGTGTAAATCTACAAACCTGATAAATCAAGACTGACTGTAAATCTGTTAGGTTTCAAATCACAAGTTTATAGCTTCAATCTGTTATGCAAATGGGAGTAATACTCTTAAACCAATTGACATTTAGAGTGTGAAGGGGAAGGAGGGAATTGCCAGCATCATGGAAAAGGGTTTCAAAAACCATGTGAAGGCACTAATGAATATGTAACTTGGCAGGCTAACTCCAAAAATGATTCAGCAGCATTTGCAGTTCTTTCGCCTGAGGTTTTTTCTGCTGTGATTCTTCATGTCACAAGTAGACAATAGATGGAGCAATATCCTCTTGTCTGTCAAGTGCTCAGTAGAGTCGCTGTTGTTAACAAAGAGGAGGGGGTTGGAAAAGCCAAGAAAAGCTATTGAGATCTGGCACATCCGAAAAAATTGGGCTGCATCTAAGATCTACTGGCTTGAACTGTTTATGATGATAGTACAGCAGTTAAGGAGCACTAGCTCATTTCAAATCTCAGGTACAAGCAGGCAGTATGTGATCAGGGATGCCCAGGCTGTGAGTCCCCTGAAGAGGAAAATCCTCCAGTGACTTTTTCTTTTTTTGGTAGATCTTTGATACAGATTCAGTTGCTTTACCCAGTAATCTGTTCTTATGACGTATATTGAACAATATGGAAGATACGGATCATGTTCATCTTGAGTGCTTTTTGGTACTGGTGGGTACTTGGGAAGTACTGGAATTTTTATGGCAATCCATCATATCCACTGGCTGCTTTACAGATAAGAGCTACAGCTGTTCCAAGTGATTTATGCTTTTTTTAGAGATGTTTTATCACCACAGATTCCCATGAAGAAGCAAGCCTAGCACCTATTGTTGCTGTTTCATTATTTTGTTTTCCAGACTATACTCCCATATCTTACCAGTTGTGCTGATTATAAAAGCAGTGATTTGTTTGAATTCCCAGTTTCAGTAGGAAATGACTGTTCAGCTGGTAAAACCCTGTTTAAGTCTGAAGTGGAACTATGAGGTTCCTTTTGCTACTTGTTTTCTTGGGAAAGTTTGGAAAAGTTTGCCTGTAGCAAGTATTTAAGCATTAGAGCCATCCATCCCTTGTGTTTCTCAAGGGGCTGATTCACAGCAGATGTTCACTGTCACTGTGCTGGGAAGGATGGGATGATCGATGTTACATCTACTGCCTGCGCTTCCAGTCACCAAAATTCCTTGTTAATGACAATAATTCCTTAGACCTATCATAGGCATTTTATGTGAGAACATAAACAATGGCAAGTTTAATCTGATGGTAGATGTGCCAGAACTTAATGAAAATGAAGACTAAAATCTAAGATGTTCCAGTATAGGGTGGCTGATTCCAGTAGACCCTTAGCACAGCTCATAGTAAACATAAACCTTTGTTAATGTTTTGTTTTTATCAGTTTTGTATGAGTTTATTACTGAACTAAGGCTGTGAGGTTGGTTTGTTGTTGCAGAGCATTGTAATCCCAGCTATAGCATGTACATTGCTCTGCTGAGTGTCTGCTAAGTGTCGCTCTTTTCCAGAAAAAACATATAAAATGTTTTATAAGAGAAAGTGGCTGAGACAACCAGACTTTCTGAATCCTAGTCATTGTTTGCAGATGACCTTTTGGATGTTAGAAACCTAATACATGTTGCTAACATGCACGGAAGGTTCATAGGCAAGCTGATGCTGAAGTATTGCTACATATTGTGTTTTCCAGCTCTTTGACCAGGATGAAGATGGCACTATAAAGGAAGATGAGTTTGCTTGTATCATTCGGGCAGCTCTGGGGCTGCCAGAGCTTGATGTGTCTATGCTCTTTAAAGAAATAGATGCAGATAAAACGGGGAAGCTGTCCTACGGTAAGTTGCATCCTTTTGTAACAAAGAGCACTCACTGACAGTGAGAGTTTCTTACCTTTTTTCTCCCTGAAGTTCTCTGGTGGTTCTCATACTCTGTTTCTGGGTAAAACAGCTGAAGCACAGACCTAGGTAATTTGTGTGATATGCTTCAGAGCAAAGTAACTGGAGATTGGCTTCAGTGAAAAGGAGCAGACACCGAAATTTCCTTTGATTCTGGTGCTGCACTATAGTATCTGTGTTTTTTGTATTTTTCAGATGAGTTCAAGCACTT
>JBCJKH010011891.1:0-13110 GCA_039877255.1 Loriculus beryllinus
GCATTCTTTCAATTCTTCTTCCCATCCCTCCAGGAGCAGGGGGAGGGGGGGGGGGGGGTCTGGGTTCTGATTTCCCAGCTAAGCTTAAACCACGACAGTTTGCAACGCCTCAGGACTGAGGCTTGTCAGGCTCACTTGGTCTGAAGTTATTTTGACTTGCCTAGAGCTTTGTTTCTCCATAGTTTAGCTGCAACAGCAGCTTTGCTAATGATGAAGTGGTTACACTTATATTTGTTTCACTTTAGCTTATCTTCATGTGGCATCACCATAGTTTTATATAAGTGGTACTTACAAGTTATTATTCCATGTAGACTGACACATTTATGGCTCCAATATGATGAAACAGTGCAGAGGAACAGAAGCTTGGTATGATGGTGGTAGCTTAGAGAAATGAACACGGTCTGGCAGCAGACACTCACCAGCTGACATGTAAACAAAAGCAAGCTTAGATCTGGAAAAAAGCAGCAGTTTTATCAAGCAGAACAGAAAGAAAGCATAAGAGGTTCATAAAATGCACTACATGTAGTAAATTCAGCTGTACAGACTCTGACATGCTGACTTGACTTCTCAACTTGACCTCAGACTTACCTCATCACGAGTGACCTGCCTGGGGATCTCTGGGCCATGACTGATCCTGGTTATCATCACCGGACCTGCCCTGCTCTCCTCACTTGGACCCTGTGGGACTTTCCCCTTGCTGGTGAGGACACTGCCCTGTCACCTTACTGTCACCCCAGTTTCCAGCTCACCTTCCCTGGGAAGCAGCTTACTTTTGTTGCGCCCTGACAGACACCTTTCAGACTTTAATTTAGCTGCAAAATTATGCTCTTCTTGTCAAAAAGATATCTTTGTTACCTTCTGAAGGCTGCCCTCAGCATCTGCAGTTTGCTGAAAATTTCATCTGTTCCTACCACTGAGGTATTCTGATGAGATAATTTCTCTACAGCTGGAAGCTCACACCTTCTGTTAGTTTTAACTAATGGCTTACCAAGAAAAGCGGTGGGTTTAAGGTCATTAATCTTACCAAAAGGTGAATATGCACAGGAAAATCAACTCACTGCTATTTGCATAGATTCCTGGGAGTGAACAATCTGAGTATAGTTGTCAGCAGACAGATTAGTCAGTCTTGCTGCTCACAACAAGAATATTTAAATGCCCTCCATCAAGCCCTGAATCTAATCTGCGTACCTGAAGGATGTAGAAATTTGCTGAGGGTGATGAACTAGATACTAAGCACCACTGGTAAGACATAAGCTTCTGGAGAAAGTGACTTGAAAGTATTCAAACTTGCTAGAGCCCTGTCTTCATTCCATCATGAAATTGTCTCAACCTCAGAATGAATTCTCTAAGCAGCTGATCCTAAAGTAAAGATCCTGCAATGTCAAATGGTACTGTCAGGTCAACAAAGCTAGAGACACTGTATTTCTGTTCTATATGTTAGCTAAAAAAGATTAAGCTTGTTAGTTTCATTATCTGAAACAAAATCTACTGACAGGCAAAAGTCTTTGTTATATAGCTAAGTAAGGCAGTTAAGTATGGTCCTTGTAGTACTAGTGACAAGATTTTTTAATAGAATTGCTACACGAAGAAAGTGTATGAAATTGCTCTCCATCATCTTATAAAGATGGACAAACAGGCAATGTTTATAGTCTCGGGTGATCACTACTTTATGTCACATAAGCAGAAGAAGCTTTCTAAGGATTAAGAAGCCTCAAAGCCTCTGTGTTACAACTCAAATGAGAGTAAGTACTTGTCACCTGAATTTCTGAGACAGTAAGTGATAGCTAGAGTGAACTGATGGGCTGTGAAGACGGGTGTTCCGTAGCCTTGCAGCTGATGGTGAATTGTTTACTGAATAAAAATATAATGCTGACATTTGGTTTAGCTTTTCCAGTGAGAAAGGTAATCTGTCCAAAATCCACACCAGAAGTGGAAATGCGATTTGGAGGACCATACTGTATTTTAAGGGCACCATCAATCAGCCTTTATGCTATTTTGATTAAATTGTTATCACAGCTCATCCAATTTCTTGCTATCCAGGCATTATGCGTAAATTCAATCTATGCTGAAGATATAAAGATCTTTCCTAGATGTTGATAGTCTATTTACAATTAATGTAAGCAATATTTTCCATGAAGCAATTTCCTGCAGACTGTCTCATAGGACTGGTCTTTGTATTTCCAGCCCATTGCACCAACTGTGTTCAAACATTTGTGCTGAAAACACTTTTGAAGTGATTAAATGTTGCCAGAAGCTGTATTAGTGATAATTCAGCTTGCATTACAATGCCTTGCCATTTAGAAAATTTATTGTAATTAAGCTTCTTCAAAGGTTTTTTACTGCATTATTGCAGAGAGAAGATAAGCAGAGAGGATGAAATTTGAACAGACAAAAGGATGGTCTGCCTAACATTAAATTTCTTTTCTAAACTTGGTGTTGATGTTTCTGCCTTACAGTTGCTAATTAAATGTAAGTATTTGGGTCTGAGTTGTAACCAATAATTAATTTTTTCTTATGTAAATACTGAAAGATTTCCTTTATAGTACAATTGTATTCAGCAGCTTTCCTGAAATAATAAATCATTGCTGTTTCTTCTTCTGCGTCCATTCTCCTAAGAAATATTCTACCAGGAAACCATGAACACTTGAGATATCCAGAATAGCTTTGTATCCTGCCTTGGCCCCCAGCGACTGTGTTGCGACTGTGCATACACTTCATTTCTACCTCATGAGATTTTCCCATGACACTGAGAAGTCAATAAATGTAAGACTTCCAAACAAATGTATTGACATTAATTGACCAAAGAGAAAAGTTTACTTTGCAGCAACGATAGACAATAAAGGTATAGCTGATCAAGGAGGTATTGATTTATTCCTGCTTCAGGTATCTATATGCGTTTTTTTTGCAGTTATATTCCCTGCATATCATCAACGTGTGTTTTCCTGCATATCTAATGTCATAAGATACAGAAATAATGGTGGAGTTATGCTATGAAATCTGACAATACATAAATAACTTTCTAGGAGGGATTATTTGATGGATAGATGGAAACTTGGCTGTGGTGGGTAGATGTGGTGGGTAGATGTGTCAATTCTACCAGTTACAATGACTTTAGCTGTTCACAAAACTTTGCCATAGAACATTGGTCCCTGAGAAAATTAAGGTATCTTTCAGTTCATCATAGCTCACTATCAGGAGCTGGGTGCTCTGTAGTCTGAGAGTCTAGTGAAACTTTTTGCCCTGTGAAACAATTTAATAGGCAGGATATATCTGTCATCTGCGACTAAATGTTTTATTGTAACAAGGAAGGCTGACAGACAAACAATGTATTTCCATTGTATACAAATCTTTAAATAAATAAATATTGATAAGAAGTTGAAAAAGTTATGAAAGTAAGTTGTAGTTTAAATAAACATAGTTCATGCAAAGAGAGCATAATTTATTTTCAGACCTGTCCTCATGATGTCTGTGTCGCTTTTAAGCCCAAGAGTAGGTAACATCATAGTTAGAAAGTCTTGATAAATAGCATATTGAAGACTAAGAAATAAATTAAAATTGAAAGACTGACTAGAATAAACTAATTTAAAAGCATTTAATCACACTATTAGAGTTTTCCATAACTAAATAGAACTTCTTCTTCAGTTCCAAATATTTCAGGTTTTTATTTCCAAACAACTTCAGTTCTTCAGAAGAAAAAAATAATCTTCTGGTTGTAGGTGATTATTGTGAAAAATGTTGAATAGAAACATTTCCTGTTCAAGATATATGGGCCGTAAAATCAAGATTTTATGGTAAAAGTTGTGGACTTCCTGCCGTACAATTTTACTGGACAAAGTAACTTTTGAACTCAGATGAAATAATGGGGTTCTGTATTTTTTTGCCATTCTAAAGTATCAACTAATATTTACTCAGGTTGGAAGTAAAGTAGTTAGAACTCTCAGGTTATGAAATGAGATGTGGCAAATTCTTCCTAACTCTCACATTATGCCATTAATTAATTTTCAAGAGGCTGTAATATTTTCTTGATTGTATTTCTGTTACTTTCCTTAGTAGAAGAGCACAAAGAAACACCATCTCAGTAGCTTATCCCTTCTAATGTGGAAGCTTGAAACTAAAGATATCCAATATGGGAAAAAACCTCACCCCCGCTATAAAGAATGACATAGAAACATAGAATGGTTTTGGTTGGATGGTACCTTAAAGATCATGTGGTTCCAACACACTTGCCATGGATAAGAACAACTTCCACTAGGCCAAATTTTTCAAAGCTGTGTCCAATACGGCCTTGAACAGTTCCAGGGATGGGGCAATCTGAAACTACCCTCTTTCAAGTTAAAGATATTCCTCCTTGTCCTATCACTCCATGTCCTTTCAAAAATTCCTCCCTCTCTTATTAGTAGGCCCCTTTTAGGTACTGGAAGGCTTCTGTAATGTCTCCTCTAAGCCAGCTCCCAGGTGAACAAGCCCAGTTCTCTCAGTCTGTCTTCATAGGTGAGGTGCTCCAGCCCTCAGATCAACTTTGTCACCTCCCCTCTAGACATGTTCCAACAGGTCCTTGTCTTGATGTTGGTGGCCCCAGAGCTGGATGCAGTAGTTCAGGTGGGGTCTCATCAGAGCAGAGTGAAGGAAGAGAATCCTTTCCTTCCACCTGCTGGCCATGTTCCTTTTGATGCAGCCCAGCATTCAGTTGGCTTTCTGGGCTCAAGAACACATTGCTGGATTGTGTTCAGTTCTCATTGACCAGCACCCTCAAGTCCTTCTCTTCAGCCTGTTTTCGCCCAGCCTGTGTTTGTGCTTTGAATTGCCTCAACCCATGTGCAGAAGCCTGCACCCGGCCTTATTGAACTTCATGAGGTTTGCATGTGCTTACCTCTCAAGTGTGTCAAGGTCCCTCTGAATATATATTTAGGTATGTGTCGTGGTTTAAAACCAGTCAGCCACAAAGTCTCTCTCTCACTCCCCCCTTTTCTCCCTGCCACACTCCTGGAGGGATGTGAAGGAGAATCAAAAGAATGCAACTCTCACAGGTTGAGATAAGAACATTTTAGTAACTAAAGTATAACACAAATCACTACTGCTACCACCAATAATAACAATGATAAAGGAAATAACAAGGGAAGAGAATACAGCATCTCACCACTCACCGATTGATAACCCACCCTCACTCTGCCCCACCGAGCAATGACTGACACCTTGTCCAACCCTGCAGTCTCCTAGCTCCTTCTGGGTAACTCCCAGTTACATCCTGGGCATGACGTGCTGTAGTATGGAATACTTCTTTGGTCAGTTTGGGTCAGGTGTCCTGTCCCTGCTTCCTCCTGGCTTTCCTTCCTCTCTGGCAGAGCATGAGACTCAGAAAGTCCTTGGCCAGACCAAACATTTGTGCAGTAACTAAAAACATCGGTACTATCAAAACCACAGCGCTGCACCAGCTACCAAGAAGGAGAAAAATGACTGCTACTGCTGAACCCAGGACAGTGTAAGACCCAGAGCAGAGATGTTTTTATTGTATGTGTCAATGTACAATAGGAAAACATCTATGGAGAAATGAGCCATCAGCAGTAAGCTCTAGAAACTTTTCAGACTCTGCAATTTGAAGTACCACAAAAGAAACTTGAATGCTGTATAACCTTTCTGTTTCCCAAAGTATTGGACATTTTGCAAAAGGGTGAGTGCTTTTAAAGAAAAAGGATTACAAAACCAGTGAAGTGCTGTTACAAAAATCTATACAGTATTCTTGTGAAAGTGTACCTCATTATGGAGTATGACATATAATTCTTCATTGAAAAAAACCACTGCTGTGGAGACTATGAAGATTATAACTCATTCTGTAGTGCAAAAGTACAGTTTCCTCTGGAGTGTTTCTGACTGTTAGGAGAACATCTGATTTGCTGTGAATACACATGAAACTGAAGTGTGAAGTACATATTAAATAAATAATATAAATTATAAACCGTATAAAAATAAAGGAAATCTAACATTTATTAATTTTCATTTTACCTGCAAGGATAAAAGCAGAACTCTCAAGAACCTTCATGAAAATACAGAAAATAAATGGAACAGTGTAATTTTATCAGTTTTCCAGAAATGGATTTTTTAATGTGTTCATTTTTCAATACCTCTGTAAAAATTCATAAGCATAAAAAACACTGTCAGATTTACCCAGTGAATAATAATTTTTTATTGCTTTGTTTTCCTTCTTCAACTTACAGCTAGTGTCCTAGTCCTCTCACACACAGGAGTCTTCCTGACATCTATGAAGCTCAACACACTGAATGAATAATAGGAGTGGTTATGGACTGTTCCCCAGCCACACTGTCCCAGGAGTGAGGCAGGAAGAAGGCAGAAAATCCGGAAATGAAAGTGTGAACTCAAGCCTGGGAAGAAAGGAGGGGGAGCTGGAGGTGTTTTTTCTCTGTTTTCAGTTGGGAATAAATTAATTTAATTTTCCCCAAGCTGTTTGTTTTGCTCATGCTGGCAATTGGTGTGTGATCTCCCTGTCTTTATCTTGACCCATCACAAGCTGTTTCACCTTCTCACCTTGTCTTTTTGAAAAGGGGGAGTGAGAGAGCAGCTGGGTGGGCATCTGATAGCCAGTCAAGGTTAACTGACCACTAAAACAGTGAATTCCCAGATAAAGAGAGCCCAGAGGTGCAAGAGGATGGGTGCACAAGGATCTACAAATGGAGAGCAGGTTTCCAGATTCCAGATACAGCCAATGCAAAGTACAATCAGAGACATCTGGATTGGTGCTTTGAGGCTGTGGCAGGCTGGAAGAAGCTAGTTCAGGAAAGACAAAATTGAGCATACTGACAGTTGCTGCTGAAGGAAATAACCTAAACCCGAGGCATGGACCTTTTTTCTCTCACAATCTGTGTTCCCAGTTTCCCTGTCAGTCACCTGGAAACTTGTGTGACTCTTGTAGCCTCAGAGCCTTCCCAAACTCAGCTATACTCAATCTTTTGATCTCAGATTCCTTCTAACCTGTCTTCCCCCATCTTCTTTCATGAACCTTTTTTCTTACTGCAAAATTATCTGTTACCTGTTCCAGAGATAGTATACTCCAGCATGAGCTATTTTGATATCATCCTTTGAGGGAAAGGAGGGTTACTTCAATTTTGTCTACACTGACTTACTGCTGCCAACCCTTAATTTCTCAGCAGTATAGTATAAATGGCTCATCCTACAGTTCTTTAAAACAGTGGCATACTTTTAAAGCATATCGAGCTTGCAGAAAATATTAATAAGCTAGAATAAGTGCCCCTTTATACTTAAATGCTGCAGTGCAGCTGTGTCCACAAAGCTTGGTAAAATGTGGCTATATTATTACAAAAAAAACTTATTGCTGGAGTTGTATGGTTTAAATCAGTGAATCACAAACATAAATCCCTGCACAACTCTGTAAGTGCACTCACAATTCTTTTGAATTTGTAGTGTAAGATATTTTGTTGTTCTTTCTCAGTCCTGTGAATGATTTATGCCATTCTGTGGAAAGAGAGAAAAGATCACAAGTCCCTTGGCACCCTCTTCTTTTAGTAGGCAGCATCCTATACATACCAATGTTAGTAATGCATCTAGCAGTTTTTAATCTGATCAGTTTTTTAACTGTTGCAGTCTGGAATTCGTGAATCTATTAACTGAAAATAATCTGATTATAGAGTCAACATGTGTTGTAAATTATTCAAAGCTACTACAGTATACTATTTATGGCTTTGTGCTCTAGGTACTATATTTCAAGACAGCAGACAAATATTCCCATTAATTTACCCTAAAGGAGATGTATCCACAGGAAAATTTGAAATGAAAAGGTGAACTTTCCTGTCTGAATCTCAAAATAGGTGTGTGAATAATAGTCTTTGAAGGCACAAAATGCCTGTTTCTTACATAAGGAGGGATTTGCCCTTGATAGTGGTATTAGTGATACCCTATTTTTCTGATGACCGCATGGCGTTATTAGCAAAATACAGATATCCATGTACATAGGAACATATGGAAATTTTGTGTGCCAAGCAAAATTAATTAATAAAGATATTAATTAGAGGAAATGGTGTCTGCAGAACTCTTTCTCTCACATATTCTCACTCCTCTGTCTGGCTGCAATTGCTGTTGTGCTGTTGTGTTTTTTCCCCTTCTTAAACACCTTATCCCAGAGGTACTCCCACCAGTGTTGATGGGCTCAGCCTTGGCGAGCAGAGGGTCCATCTTGTAGCTGGCTGGCATTGGCTCTATTGGTCATAAAGGAAGCTTCTTGCAGCTTCTCACAGAAGCCATCACTGTAGCCTGTACCCTGCCTCTCCTCCCTCCCAGTCAAAACCTTTCCACACAAACCTAACAAACCAGGAGAAAGACATTTTCTGACTGAACAATTCAGAAAAACTTCAGAGAGAAGAATAAGGTTGTCAAGCAGCAGACATGCTTTCTCTTGAAAATGCAAACATCATTTTCTCAGTGGGAGATGACAAGCTGCTCTGGGTAGGAGGGAAAGAAAACTTCTGAGGGAAGATTTGAGTCACTGCCAAGACAGAGGTATATGCTGTGCCCTTGCCACATGTCTGGTACAACAACTACCATGTTGTTAAATAAACATATTTTTTAGAGTCCACAACAACCATTACAGCAAAATATGTGAACTCTGTCTTACTGTAAGCAGATTCACCAAAGTCTGGTTAAACTAAGAACAGTTTTGAAGAGTCTCTTCTGAGTCTCCTTCCTAGCTGTGTGATTCTAATCACACCTCATATATACCTGGAAATTTTTTGGTCATCTTTTGACAGCATCCATCTGCTGTGAAGATTCTGCTGGATCTCTAATGGGATGGATCAATTCCATCGTATTAACCAAGCAGTTCTTTAAAAAAGGCAGCTCTACTAATCCAAGTCACATTCTTTTTCAAAGGGAGAAAGCCAAATGTTTCCTTCCAGTAACAAAATCCTATCAACTGAGAAGACAATAGTGTTAGCTTACTATTCTTTATTTTCCAAACATTGCTTCAAATTGTATTTTATCTTTTTTCATATGTGATGAAGAAATGCATTATACAAATGATGGTATCTGAGTCATACTCTGTGTAAGCTTGTCAGCAAGATGAGTGCCAGGTTTACAATAGCAAAAATAAAAAGGTATAGACAAGTCAAAAATATATTTGATCACTTATGACAATGGAAGACCTTACCTGTATTTTTTTGCAAATCCCATTTGTAGCACTTGAACTATGCTTAAATCTCCATGTAGGGTAAACTTTCAGACTCAGGATTCATAGAGTTCAAATATATGACTTCTAGAACAATAGGTATACAGTGCCTCTTTTTGTTGATTTCCTTTTTGTGGAAGGTGTGAATCAGTGTGAGTGGTCAGAAAATTGATCTAAATTGTAGACCTAGAAGGTTTGGCAGAAATAGTAATTTTTTTCTTCTGCTGTTAATAGTTACTTATAATGCATATTGAAAATCCTGAGAAAATCTTTCTTTTCATTCTTGGATGATGGAAAAACGAGATTGTAGATTGGATTGTCAAAGGAGTTTCGCTTTGAACAGTTCCCAGTAAGAACAAACGATAACAAGATATGAAGTATTGAAAAATACTAGACTTCTATAGGCCAAGTGGGAGCTTAATTCTCTTAAAACATCTAACCTTATCTGTTTCTGTAGAACGCTAGGAATGCTTGTACTGTACTCATTTTTATAACTTGCTTTGGTTAGTTCTTCTATATCACTTTTTATTGCTAAAAGTGACACCAGAACATCTCCAAAAATTCACTGCAGTGAAAAGACATCCTTCCAATTTTTTGTATTAATTTTTCATGTATTACAGATTACATTATAGGCAGAATTATAGGTGATGTCCCCAGTTTGCAGAACAACCCTCAACATTACATTTAAACTAATATCACGTGCAGTAACTTGATAAGTTTTTTTAAGGAATGGCCTCAGAATCAGCACAATGTGGGGGAAGCCTAACTTGTTCCTTCATACATTTTCAGGAAACATAGTAAATACATCAAGGTGTCACTCACTGAGTATCAGACAAGAAAAGTACCTCAAATACCAGTTCCTTGCTCCCTGTATGCTTCATAGGCTCCAATTCAAGTATATTATTTGTAAAAATATGTGATTGCAATTGGACTTCACAGAATTTAAAACCATTTCTCTGTTGAACTTAGTAAGCGGAGTTGAGCTACTTGCCTTTGTGCTATTACAATAATTCTTTCCTCTAGCAAATTATATGCAAACTTCAAATGTTGATAATAAGCTTCAGTTCTGAAGGCAAAGAATTCACTTGAGCACTTAGTAATATTAATATAAACACCTGTCAAACTTCTTGCTCCTTTTAATTGCCTGAAGTACCAGACTTTACTGATTATTAAAAGTCCTTCTCATATTTCCCTTCTTGCTCTCTTCTTGTATTTGATGTTTTATTCATGATATTTTGCTTATCAATGCTGTTTAATTACATTTAGTTTTCATAAATTTCTCATTATAATAAAGTATGTTACACTGATATATTCATCAATATATACATTTTGTTAGTCTACAGCAACTCCAGCAAAAAAATATTGCAAGCTTACTCAATTTACAGTTAGCCTCTTGCACACACACTCTGCCTTTGATGAGACCTATTATACACCTGGAAAGGAAATTAATTTCCTTTGATTCAATATTAAGCCCAAAACAAAAAAGAGAAAAATGTTGGCTTTTGGTTTGAACTACATTCAATATCAAAATCAAAACTATTGCCACCTGGAATAAAGTGCTTCCATTTTTATAAATAACAAAGTTTCCTTTTTTTACTTTACCTATAGCTATTTTTCTATTACAAATTTGAGTTTAAAATAAATATAGGCTTTCTCAGAGATAAAATAAGTTGAATACTTAAATATATATGATTACAAATTTAATTAAAAATTAAAAATATGTCATCTGGTTCTTCAGTATTCTTATCTTTTTAAATTATTTTTGCAGGCTAAACACTTAATTTTATTTCTTCCAAACTTGTTTTTAAGGCAAAGTACTATGCACTGGAAAAAAATATTAATTTGGCTTTTAATAGTTGTGCTCGTATATTAAAAAACAATTATTGAACTATTAAAATGGCCTTACAGTATTCAAATTCTGAATAGGAGGGAGTAGAATTGGCAATTGTTTCCCCAGACAGTTTATCACATGGCAGCATCTTGAGTTTAATCAGTTGTAAGACTCATGTTTGTATCAGTCTTCCTTAAAACCTGTTTCCCATATGGAAGAAACCCAATGGCATAAGCAATGTGGGAACTTTATTTTGCTTCAGTGTGCACCTAGTCTTAATCTCCACATCACTCAGCAGGCATGCTGACATCCGAGAGTGAAGTATCCTCCAAAGTAAAGCAATAACAATCTCAACTCTGAAAAGCTGGCAGTACTCAGGCAGAATAACTTTTGGTTTTGAGCACAGTTTCTGAAAATCTGACTCTAAATGTGACAGTCATGCTTGAAATAGGAACTGCCTTCCTAAATAACTGTCTCACTTTGGAAAACATTACCTTTGAAGTTTACCCTTACCATTTAAAATTCCTTTTTCCTTAAAAACATAGTTTAATTTAAATTATGAACCTAAGACTCATCCTGCATGAAAAAGTTCCTCTAAAATGGCAAAACGTTACAGTGCTGTACCTATGAAAATATACTTGTAGCTGAGCAAAGGTACAGAGGATCTTGCCAGTAACTATACGGCTAAAAGCGGGAACTCTCGTAGATCACGTAAAAATTTTTCACTCAATCCAATTCTGTTCAATAACATAATTTACTCTGCCGAGTATCAGGGTATGCAGTTATGGTAAGCACACCCTCTAATTATGCAAACAATGACAGTAAATGTGCGCATGAAATAATTCTATTAACTGATGTCCAAGTGCAATTGCATCAGTGAAAGGATGTTAAATACCTGTGCTGATAAATGTTTTCTTGATTCTTTTTTCACACTTTCATAGTTTCTGTTTATAAAGCAAATATCTTTGTTATACTTCTAGAGCACAAATTTATTAATTTTCTTTTTCCTAGGGAACTTGACAGGCTACACAAAGCTGAAAAACGTCAATATACTAAGAACAGGAAAACTGACAGCAGGAGTCACATTTTATTCACTGCAGTTCATAAAACTTCTAGCATCTATTTTTTATATTCGATCCAGGGAAGACTGTTTCTCATCTGCTTTGTTTTCATATTGTGTCTAAACTATTCCATACCAATAAAACCCCTTTCCCAAAGGCTTTTAATTGCCTCAATTGTCAGTAGACAAAAAGATATTTTCATTTGATTTTCAGGGTAGTCCTGATAAATGTTATATCTGTGGCAATTTTTGAAGCATGTGGCCTCTAAAATTTCAAAAACATGCTAATCATTATTATCTAATTCCCTTAAAATCTTCCAAATTGATTTTATATTACAGAAATTGCAGAATAGTTATTAATTTGAAAAATGCCTACAGAGGACTGTGAGTATATATTTTTTCCTCTTTTTAAGATTTTACCTAAAACCTGCTAAGTCAATTCCATATTTCTTTTCATTCAATGGAAAGATTCTCCCCTTGGATACAACAACAGAAAAAGGAATTTTATCTTCTTTGGACAAATATCCTGCATATGTTAACGAAGATGTGATTCTTTAAATAATCTATGGTGCTTAGAGAACAATTTCTATTTTTAAAAACAGAGTCTGAAAATGTTTTAAAAACATTTTCTGCAAAGTTTAGGAACTATGACAGTGACAATTTTCCCAAACTCACCACCCATAATGCATTCTTACCACCAAAGCTGATGCCAGCATTCACGTGCAGGATGCTTATGGCATTGTTGTTGTCCAAAACGTGCTTTGATTAATTTATAGCCAATTACTAAAGGCTAGCCATGACCTTCCATGTCTTTTGAAAGGAATGCTAAGGGTTTTTTTATTCCTGGGTGCCCTGGGTTCAGCAGTAGCAGTCATTTTTCTCCTTCTTAGTAGCTGGTGCAAGCACTGTGCTTTTGAGTTTCAGCTTGGGAAAAGAACTGATAACAGCAATGTTTTAGTTACTGCTGAAATGTTTAGTCTGAGCAAGGACTTTGTGAGCCTCGTGCTCTGCCAGGAAGGAGAGGAGGCT
>JBCJKH010011892.1:0-57092 GCA_039877255.1 Loriculus beryllinus
CTCACACAGCTGCTCTGGGTCAAAATACATCTGTGCTTGTGGGTCACAACCTTGGTGTAGCACTCAAGTTTTATCTGTAGATGGTGCTCGGTGTGTCATGTTTCAACGATCTTTTTTAACCCGGTTATGTCTCTGCTGTGGAGTGTATCCACCACTTCCCTCTCTCACACAGCTGCTCTGGGTCAAAATACATCTGTGCTTGTGGGTCACAACCTTGGTGTAGCACTCAAGTTTTATCTGCAGATGGTGCTCGGTGTGTCATGTTTCAACGATCTTTTTTCCTCAGTATCACAATGTGACTGTTGCAGAAGATGTCCCAGTAGGAACAGTGATACTAGAAATTAAAGCTACCGATGGAGATGAGCCTGGCACAGGGAGCTCCTACATCATTTACCAAGTGAAGGAAGGAGATCCAAATAACATGTTCTTCATAGAGACAGATTCGGACACAAAACGAGGGTTTGTCAGGATTAACAAGGTGAATAGATGGGTTTATTCTTCTCCTTTATATATATATATTTATAAATATATAGCTGGCTCTGCTGCAGGCCCTTTCTCCAGCAAAGCAGGCTCTGGTTGATGAAGTAGGTCTTTATGCACCATCAAGAAAAAAAATGGCATTATTTGATTTTGCAGCAGCATTTCTGGACATGAGAAAGCCAGCTAAATGCTTCCATGGGCTGTGGCTGTGGTGGTGGGTTGTCATGGGGCAGGTCCTCCTCCCTGCTGGTGGCCTGGGCTTTTGCGGTGGGAGGTGCAAGTGATACCAGCATGTCTCAACGTCAAGATGAAGAAGCAGTTTGTTCCTGCTGAGGCAAATGTTAACTGTGACAAAGCCAAGGTCAGAGCGTGCTGCAGCAGGTGATATATCCCACATGTTGAAAGCTGGAGAACACTTTCTCTGCACCCATTAATTTCAATAGCAAAAGTGCTCTCCCTTTGAAATTAGCCTTCTCAAAGGTGCTTGAACGATGGGTCCAGGAAGCCTACCACTAACTTTTCAAGAGGTGATGTGTTATTTGCATCTGGTTCACCTGCTGCCAGCCAGGCTAAGGGCAGCATTTGGTGGACCATCTTCAGGCTCAACCTCAGTGTTTCCAAGGAGGCAGTTGTGAGAAACTCCACAATTGGACATTTGAAACCCTCACACAACTTTTGTCACCCAGAGGTCACCCAAGGCCTTCTTGTACAGAGCTATAAATACTATTGCTGTAATCAGGATATAGTTATTGAGCTTAGTCAGGCAGGTGGCAACATTATTAGGAAAGGCAGTTGCTGAGGAGGCCTCCATATGGGCATGTGGTTTCATTTAAATTGACTGTTCACAGTGTCATTGTGCTTCTGACAGCTCCCCCTTATTTAATCTGTGTATGAGATGCAGTCTCTTCCTTGAAAAGAGGGGTACTTCGTGGTTTCTCATGGGAGCTCCTGGCAACAGTAGGGCCATTGCTTAAAGCACCTCTTTTCTTTCCTGATTTATCTAGGCTCTTGATTTTGAAACAGCTCCAGTGTACAACCTGGTGATCAACGCCACAAACCCCGAACCTCTGGTGTCAGGCGTGCAGTACAATTCAAGCTCTCTTGCCCTGTTCAAAGTATTCGTAACAGATGTGGATGAAACACCCATTTTCCATGAGACATTTTACAAAAAAAAAGTGTCTGAAGATGTTCCTGTCAATACCCTGGTCATGCTGGTGGAAGCCTATGATCCTGAGGGGGATACTGTACGGTAAAAACAAAGTGACCATGATTTATTTATTAGATTCAGAAAACTGCTCTGAAAGAAGTAAAAGGAAAACACACCCAATATTTGACATCAGGAAAAGACTTTTACAAAAGTCTTACCTCCTAGAAGAAGGTGGAGGCTTGGCAAGGTGGTGGCCAGTGACCCAGTTGGAACAGACTATTGGCAGTGCTTTTCTAACCAGCTTCCTCTCTGTGCTGTGACAAGCATCAGTCAGTAAGACCCCGAAACCAGGAAACTAAAAGGGCCAATGTATGTCTCCAAGGAAAAGGCAGAACTGGTCTGAGATTAACAGGGTTTCCAGATCCATAATGCCTTTAGCAAATGAATGAAGCACATACTGCATACCCCCAGGAACCAGCAGGACAGTAACTGCTTTTCGTGTTCTACAGAAACTGGACTGTGGAAAACAGGGCTTTTTCTCCACCAAAACACACAACCTGCAGTGAAGCTCAAATCTGTCATTGACAATTAATGATTTTTTTTTTCCAGTTGCCAAAGACAACATGCCTGCTTCCACTGTGGATGAAAAGCTCTGTGACAGACAACTCCTATGCTTGTGAGGGGGATGCAAAACCTCATATTGGCCCATTCAGTGGCCCAATGCCATGTTGTATGGTCAAGTCCCCTTGAGTGTCTGCCAGCTCATGGATGCACAGTGCTGTGTTGCATGGTGTAAATGTACCTTACACAGTAAAGTCAGATAAAAGAATTATTTGCGGCTCTTGCTGCTAGGATGCTGAGCAAATCAACACAAAACAAACAATCCTTGAAATCTTACTAAAATTCGGCACAATACCAGGTAGTTAATGGACTTGCAGAATATGACTGTTAGGCCTCCCATGGACTTTTATTCCCAGAGGTTTCTCATCTGGCTTTCTACTTTCCCCTAGCTTTTGGGAACTTAGCACGTTTGGCCTCTTGTCAAACTGGTTTGAAAGAGAGCCATATAGTCCAGAAGCTCTGGGGGATGATGACAGATGACAGGAATTCATACATACATAAACCACATTTCTGCTAAGAAATAGGTTAAAGGGCATAAAATAAAAAGTATAAAAAGTAAAAGATGTACAAGCATGTCAACATGCTGTTTCTAATGCAAGGGGTACTGAAAGAACAAAAGCATTGAATGAGAAGGTCAGGTCATATCTACTCAAGCAAATGCCTGTGTTTTACTGGGTCATATGTTCATGGTTAAATTTGTACAAGTAAATACCCAGAGACCATGGGTATTTTTTAAACAATAATATAAAGGCAATTATGTGGCAATGTTTAAAGCACTCTCTGTTCCAAAGCTACCCTGATGACAACTATAGGCTGCTCCAGACTGGCAGCGGATAACCACTGGAGTCCATCTCGGGGTCCAGGCCCCTTGCTGATCCAAAAAAGGGTGCCTGGCTCTACTGCTCCCTCTTTTTCCCAGGCTTTGGCTTGCGCCCCAATCAAAACCAAGATGTGGCCGATGTAATGGGGAAAGAGAGACATGGAGTTGTAACAGAGAACACTTTTGGACCAAAAGCTCAGAAGGCCCTAGACGTTGCAGTCAGGAGGAAGGCTGAGTTGCAGTACACAGGCTGGAGGAATGGTGGCGTTGCCATGGTTCTGATCTCACTCTCAATAATTTTGGCTTCCCTTCCTCTGTCTGTATTTCCTCTTTGGTTGTAGTCAAATCAAGACTTCAAGAACCCTCTCTTCAAGCACAATTGTTATCAAGCCTAAGATCAATGAAGAAGTGTTTGCTCTGTCAGCAACTTTTTGACTTGGAATAGTGTATGTGATTTTTTTTTCCTATCTCTTCCCAAAGATACTCCTTAGAAGGTGATGTGAGGAAGTGGCTAAGGATTGATTCAACCACTGGGCAGGTATACACTGCTTCCACTTTGGATCGAGAACAAGCAGCAATGTACACAGTCAATATTGTTGCATCAGAGCTAAGTAAGTAATGAAACAACTATATATGCACACAGAGGAATCCCCTGCTCTTACTGCTTTATGAAGAATTATCATACCTGCTATGACTAAACTCATGAAATTACAGGAACTTGTAATGTATCCTTAGATGTTCATATTTCTTAACAATTTAAATTTCTTAAAAGAAATCTTGATGTTGTATATAATGCAGGTTAAAAGAGGTTTCATGAAGTTAGCTATCATATTTGCTTGAGTCTCATAGCACATAAAAAAGGCTGGAATTACTTCAGTGTTTTCAACATTAACATTTTCTGCCACTTTTTTGCTCTATAGCTATAAAGATTTTAGTTTTTCTTGTAGGTATGTTTAGGCGTCCTGAATGCACACCTGGAGAGTAACTTGCAACCTTGTACAGAATTTTACTTTATTATGAATAAAACTGGTACACTAGTTAATCTGAAATATATTATGGCTACTAGTTCTAGCCATTAGAATCTTTCAGAAAGTCCATCTGGGGAGATGTCATTATATGATTTACATTTAATAGGGGTTAAAAACTCAGGACTATATCTGATTGAATTAGGTACAAATCTAGAGTTCCTTTACTAAAAACAGATAAACAACAATATTGGCCACTGGTTTTGGAAATATGAGTAAAGATGCAATTCCTGTATATCAGGAAATAAGAATGCTTCCTTCAGCACCAAGATGGAGTGGGGCTGTTCCTGCAGGAACAGGGTGGAGAAATGACAGGGCTCTGTAAGGTCTTCTTGGGCCCTGTGTTCAAGCTTTAGGCAGAATATTGACTTGCATTTCCTATCTATAGAAGACAGATGGGAAAGCTAAGCAGTTTGTATTTAAGAGTCTCCAAAGAGCACTGGTCACCTTGGATGTGACCACTTACCAGATGTAATGCTGATGTGGCCACTTACTGGATATGATAGTCTATCTGCCTTCTTTCACTTACTAGTTCTATAGTTAGCAAAAGCAGCTGATGTGAGTCCCTTAGGGTGTCCTGAGACCTTGCCTCTGCAATCTGCAGACAGAATCCCACCTCCCGCTGCCTGCCTGATGGTGTACCTATAGAATAGCTGCAAATGCAACAGCCCAGCCTGTGTCCAAGATGCGCATGCAACTTTGCATTACCTAACTGTAATATCTAACTCTACAGATAATGCAGCTCAGAAATCCAAAACAACCTTGACGCTACAATTACTTGATGTGAATGATAACTCTCCTCAGTTAGCCATGGGTTATACTAATTTCTTCTGCCACCCACTAAGTGGAGGAGAGAAAGCTCTCATTCAAGCTACTGATGCTGATGAACAGCATTATTATTCAACATTTACTTTTTCTCTCGTGGATGATATGAATACAAGAAATAGTTGGGAAATCTCAAAAGTCAATGGTAAGTTAATAAAGCTATTATTATAATAATATGGGACCCTTTAAGTACTCTGGGAAATATAAAAAAAATATTGATTTCCTTTTCATTACTATTATTGTATAACCAGTATTCCATGTAGAAAAAACCAGGTTGCTGAGAAATTACATGCATTTTGACATGTATTTATTTGAGCACCTATGTCATTATTTTTTTCAAGACATTTTATCCATTATGTTGCAAGCTAAAATTTCACTAGTACTTCCAGCAGAGGAAACATATAAGAATGAGATGTACCCTGTGATTAATGAACACAAATCACTTCTGCTATTGAAATAGAGCAGTTTGCAATCTGCCTATTTCTGACATTTCATGTGCAAAGGGAAGTCATGCGTCACCAAGTGGAATTATTTGAAGGGGGGTCAGTAAGTGCATGGATAAAAGCTTGGCCAGTAGTGCCTGTCTGACTTCCTACCAGATACTTGATGAAATGTCCCATTACAGAAATCTGGGTTGTTGTGATGTGAAAGGAACAAGTTTTGAAAGGATAAATCATACGTTAAAATTGAGGAGCTGGAGTAAATGGTTAGCTCTTGCAGTGAAGGGATTTCATGTATGATTTTCCAAAGGTTTTTGGGTTAATGATTTAACTTGGTTAGGACTTCTATGATTATTGGGGAGTTATTCTTGGTTTAAATGTGATGCTTTCATTGTAGTACTCCTCAAAATCAGATCTGGCCTGCTGTGGAAATTAGGAAGTTTATTCTATGACTGTATGATGCTGAAGGCCAGACTAGTCCCTTTTGACTTAATGTCTGCAAACCAACGACAACTGTGATGGGGGAAAACAGGAACTACCAACATGTACACAGCAGCCTTAAAAAAGAGCATTTGCAGCTGGTGTGTATGTTGAGCTACATTTCTTTCTTGTGCTGACATGAATGTTCCATTTCCTACTTACAGCTACTCATGCTTACCTATCTCCGAAACATGCTAACTTTGAAGAGAAGGTGTATAATGTTCCAGTAATAATTAATGACAATGGAAAACCACCTTTGGAAGCAAAAGTGAATGTTGAAGGTATACTATGCACAGAACTGCTCACTTCAAGAAAACAGTTGCTTTTATGAATAACCAAACTGGTTAACTCCTCATTAACCTCATGGCATTTCTTTTTGCAGTAAACATCTGCAAGTGTTCAAGTGAAAAGTCGTGCTTTATTGAAGTAGAGCGTCAGCACTCCTGGCCAACTGCTGGCCAGGCAATTGGGCTTCTTATTGGGGTGCTGCTCGTCATTGGTATGTCAATTTTCTTGACTGATATGAAACCAGGTCTCTGAGATATGATGGTGCTGCTGCATTTCTGACACTCATTTGCTTGTTGGGTGAAAAGATGTCACGAATGTTGCAGAATAAGCAAAAGATTGTGTATCATGACTCCCCCAAACTTGTAAGGTTTTGGTCATAGGAATAGCTTTATTTTTCCTGTCCTAGATCAATGTACAATGACACAGAAAACAGTTATGACAGAAGAAACTGCTGCACTGGTAGCATATTATCACTTCATTGCTACCTACTGCCTTTTCCCTGTCAGGTAAAGGACTGGAGCCCTTAGATTATAGTGAAAATAGTGAAGCATCCAGGGAGGTCATGCTTGCAATGCCTGTACCTGTAGCTTACAATTATGATTTTATCACCCATTTCACCTTTGTGGCTTTCCATTTTTTGATGGATAATTGCTTTGAGCTGTGGGAATATGGCATTTGCATGACCAAAGTACAGTTACATAGTTAAGCAGTAGTGAACAGTATTATGTTCTTAAAGGCATGAGCTGATGAAACTTTAACAAATAACTTAAAATGTTTTCAAAAACAAGATAAAACATTTTGGGGGGTATAGGATAGGACAAGGCAGGACAAGATAGGATAGAATAGGATAGGATATTTCTATTGGAAGGGACCTACAGTGATCATCTAGTCCAACTCCCTGACCAGTTCAGGGCTGCACAAAATTTAAAGCATGTTGTCAAAGGCATTGTCTAAACGCCTTTTAAACTCTGACATGATTGGGGCATCAAGCAGTTCTCTAGGAAGCATGTTCTGGTGTTTGACCACCCTCTTGGTAAAGAAATACTTCCTAATATCCAGTCATAGTCCATTTATTCCTTAACTGCCTTTCAGTAGTACGATCTTCTCCATAATTTTTTCAGGAACTGAGGTTAGACTAACAGCCTGTAGTTCCCTCAGTCTTTCCGCATGCTCTTTTTGCAGATAGGAATAACATTGCTACTTTCCAGTCAGCAGGGACCTCCCTAGGATTCCCAAGACCTTTGATGATTGAGAGTGGTTCTGCCATAGCTAGGTTTCTTCAGTATTCTCATTATCAGTGTAAATGCAAAAGTCAATGAGGATGGGATCCAGTTCCCTAGGAAGTGAAGAGCAAGAAGAATTCAGTACTCAGTCCTGTGTGATCTTTGAATGTGATGGCCACAGGAGCCAGGCTGGGAAACTATGACTCAGCTGTAGAGAGGGGAGGAAGTGTGAAAAACCCATGGAAAAAATGAAAGAAAAGGGATTAAATACATTATAGACCTCATATTTGAGAGAGTTGGATTAAATTAGAGGATAAAAGGGAAAAAGCTAAGACATATAAGTCAAGAGTAGCTCAATTCTAAAAGAAGAATGAGCCTCCAAGAACAAGTTCAGTACCTAAAATGACAAAACCAAAGCTCTGTGTTGATTTTCTTTTGTAATACCGGAACCCCTAAAGCAAGAGAAAGCGCCAATACATATGTGATGCATATGTGTGTGTCTTTTGAAGATGAAAAGATAAAAAAAATCAGTGAACTTAAAATGGAAGAAGCCATACTCAGACCATGTGATTGACAGAGAAACCCCTCAAACTGCATCTTTATCATCTCTGTTCAAGCTTCTCACATCATCTAATTCTGCACAATGCCTTATTCTGATCCCTCACTTAGTTTAGTGTCATATTTAAGTGAGAATTATGTTGGATAACTGACTAAAGATGTTTTCATTACAAGAGAGCTGGTCAGCTTCAGAGAGCACTGCAAAAATTGTTACTGCTTTATGACTTTTCAAAAATACAGTGTATGTATGTAGCTCATAAAGGATTTTAGAAATGAATTCCTGAAATGAATATGCAGGGTTTTTTCAATAGCAAGTTATTTTTACTGTAAATGCAAAATCAGATGATGGCTTCTCACATAGATTTAACAGAGGCCAGAGATGGGCAAGTAAAAAATGAGAAGTATCAAAAGATTTTATGAAACCTGGGGAAATTACAAATATTGAGTTTGGCCTTGAAACTTGGAAGATATAACCATAAAACCAGCCATCTCCTGGGGGCCTGTCTGACACCAGAATGAATTCCTGCGTGAGCTAAGGACTCTCTCAGACCTCAACATCTTTTGTACCAAAAGCAAGGATCCTTTGCAGTTTTACTTTCTGTAGAAGAGACACAGAGCATAGACGCTGGACAACAAAATACAGCACAACAAAAAATACATCCCAAACCCAAAGCCAGTCCTTTCTGATGAGAGAAACTCTTTCCTTGAGACAAACTGTCTCTCTCCTGGAAGGTGTTTCTCCCACTGAGAAGAGGGTAGAAGAATAAATATCCCATGGCAGATACTAGGCAGATTCCTTGATTAAGTACTCAGATACCACAAATATGAATTTGAAACATGAACCACTACAGAACAGATATTCAGAGAATGAATGGGGCAAGGGGAGTAGCTGAGCATTCCTATAAGCTTTAGTAAAGGAGCAATGAGATGTTGAAAGTGATAGGTAATCTAACACTGAGAGGAAATAAATTTACATACAATGTAGCAAGGTCATAATGAATTTAAAAGACCAAACAGAAATATATACATTAAGTATGCGTATTTGATGTGTATCTACACACATATTTATGTATATATGCATTTGCAGACATCTAAACGCCTTAGATTAGATATGGCAAGTGATGATAAAGGGTATAAATATTTCTATTCCAAGCCAGAAGAAATTTTCAATCATTCTTGAACATAGGTGCATAAATCTCTGGGGTCCATCAGTTATTCCTAACAGATACCAAGGACTTCCAAAAGAACAATTTTGCTGTCAGTTGTCTCAGCTTTGCTGTAACAGAATTGCTATTCCAGCGGGGAAAAAACCCAGGGATTGCAATTCAAGACAAACATGACAAATCACTGCTCAAGGGGAGAGGGGCTAAAAAAGACACTTTGCCATCTGTTCAGATCCTAGAGGAGAAGCTCTTCTTTGGGGAATTTCTCCTGAAACCTGAGGTATCTGATCATGACCAGACAGTGCCTCAGATCACTGCTGGTACAGCACTGCAGGATCATTCCCCAAAGCTGTTTGCTTCTGTTCAAGAGATAAAGGAGTATGGACATTACAGTGTGCGTGTCAGGTCCGTTGCTAAAATGTCTGTTCCCTTCACTGACAAGCACCTTCTGTTTTTCAGGTTTTATTATAGGGTGTGTGTTTTTTCACAATAAACACAAACAAAAGAATGAAGAGAAGAGCCATCAGAATGATGTAAAGGATAAGTCTGAACTTGATAGGCTGGCTTAATGACTGTTCCATCAAGAGGCTCCTGAAGTCCAGAAGTATGCAATCACAAACCGAGGATGCAAACATGCAAAAGCAGGCTCCCAGCGCTTTGTCCTCACTTTTGTAGGTAATATTATTCAGTCATGAAACGAAAAATGTACATACACTTCAGCAGCGGCCATTAATAAGAATATCAGCTTTGACTGAAGTGTTAACTCATGACAATGCTAAATGCTGAGCTCCTGCAAGGATCAATACACGGCACCAGCCTTCTTTGTTTGGCAAGCTGAAGTACGCATGCACTTTTCAGAGGACTATGTTTTATATAACTGCACATCTTTGGCTCTTTCTATCTCAGTGAGTTACTGAATAGCAGAGTGGGGAATAAAGTCCTGTGCTACATTTGAAGATGTCCCACGAAGCTGCAGGGATCTCTCTGACTCTCAGAAAAGAAGATCCCAAACTTACTGCAATCTGTGAACTTCCCTGGGTGTTGCCTGCTTATGTTATGCCGGTGAATTTGTACTAGCAATATTCACTGGCAATGTGATATTTCTGTTTTTTGGTTTTGAAATCCACAGAGTATAACCGGTTTGTGAAGCACAAACTTTCTTACAGTTTCTAAGTTAAAAAATGCACTCTGAGTCATGTGGAACTGAGTAATGTCCTGTTTTAGCATATCAGTGCAAATATTGTTCTTGCCCCCTACACACTGGATAACAATAAAAATGTTCTTTAAAGGTTTTAATGCCTGCTTATTTCATAAAAATTAAAAAAAAGAAAAAGGAGTGTATGAGAGCAAACCATGGCTGCTTGGTTATCTACTGAATTTGACCCTCACTTTCATATAACACAGATTAAATATGGCTCTCAGGACAGAGTGATGCATGCCCAGCTGATTCAAGATGCAATGATTGCCGGAGGCACTTACAGTAGAATGTATTTGAGCCCAGGATGACACTCGGAGAAGGAAAGCCTTTCTCCTGACAGCATGCCTATAGAAGGGCATTTCTGGTGACAGTTTGAGGGAGGCTTTTCTTTTAAGCTATAAATAAAAGCTGACAAATATTGTGTTAAACTGAAAAGACAATATACTTCTGCAAACACTGAAGCAAAGGTCATATGGAAAAGAGTATGTTTGTTTACACAGGATTTTTTTAATAGCTTTTGCATGCAGCACAGAGCTAGAAAGAAAAGGGCACTTTTTTGGTAGCATTGCATTATAATAGGTTTTCCTAGAGTGCTGCCAGAAAAAAAATTGCTTTGGGGCTTCAACGACACAACCCAATTGTTGTACCTCTTACCCCAGCTTCCCCAGCTGCTGGAGCTCTGCTATTTGCTGTGGGGCTCACTGCTGGAATGTATTTATTTTATGATGGGAATGCAATCCATTATATTTGGAAAGTATGACATTAAGTTACGTCAGTGTGTCCAGGCATCGGGATTAGTATATTGTTTTATAAATAAAGGAGCCAAAGTTCAGTTGTTGTTGTACTTATGTATACCAATACAACTTTATCTGAAGACAGGGAAAATGTGCAGAAGTTTCACTTTGCTTTATCTCCTTGACCTCTCTGCTTGCTATTTTTACTCAAAAGCGTCTCCTATTTTCAACAATTTCTTTTCTGGAGAAGGGTATAAGAAAAAGTATTATTTATCTATATTCATGGTGTTTGATAGCTGGCCTTATCCCTTCCCTTAGCCTACAGAGGCATTGCCACAATTTCTTGTGTCTCATGGGGTAATGAACTGTGCCATCTGCCTAGCTGCCCCTAGACAGTGAACAGCAGAGCTTCTGAGACAAACAAAAGTCTTCCCACCTCAGTGTCTTGACCACATCTTCAGTCTCAAAGACTTCCAGTCTCAGTGTATCAGGGGTTAACACTCCTGCAGGTATTACTGTACCAAATGTGGTTCATGTATGGTAGGAGAGGTCTACATGGAGCTGCCACAGGCTGATCCTTCTCCAGCAGCTGCCTTGGGAAAGCATCTCTAGGGGCTGAGCACATTTCCCTTTGCTGCTGCAATGACCTCCGGACAGCCCACACTCCTGTCTGCATCAGAGCATAGCCAGGGTCTGCAGCACCCCAAGGGCTTCACCCCACCTGCACCCCTTCCCCACACCACTTGCCCAAATCTCCCTGCTCTCAAGGGATGTGTCATGTTCATGTTTGCATGGACATTACCTAAGCAATGCAGCTGCTAACGAGCCTGCAGCTGAGTTATGATGGGCTTCTTAGTGCTTCTTGTACTGTGCAATAGTTCTACCCTCAAAAAAACCCCAAACCTCCCAAACAAGCAACAAAAAGAAAAGAAAGAAAAGAAGAAAAAAAAAGAAACCAGACCAAAACATTTCCAACCCTGCCACAAATATTCCCATTTTCTTCACCCTCCTCCTGACTGCTCACCAGCCAGGATTTCACCCTTAGCCCTCTGGGGCTTTATTTAACCCAGTACTCCATCGATTCAGTCTTTTGGGAGCCAGACAAAAGCTCACCCAGCCTTAACCCTCCCGCAGCAGCAGACTGCTGGCCACTGCCTCCTTTCCAGAGGACAAATTCAGTTTTCTTTGTGTCTCTGGAGAGGAAGAGAAGCAATACTCATTACTGTTCCTTCCCACCATGCTTCCTACTGGCCCCAGCTGGTTCCCAGGTCCCTGCAGGACCAGCAGATACTAGAACGCTTTGCCTTTGTACATTACATTTTGCTCTGAATCCAAGTTTGAAAGGATGAACACTGCTTTTTGAGCTCCTCCAATTCCTGTCAATGTCTGTTAGTCACTGCATCCTCCAAAGTAGTTTCACTGACACTCCTTGGTGAAAACCAACAGCATATGAACTGCACTTTACACATGCATATGAACTGCACTTTACACATGCATATGAACTGCACTTAACACATGAAAGTATAAAGATATAGACAGCACTGAAATTAGAAATTAGCCCAAACTTCCAAAAAATACTTCTCTGAAGTTGGCCACATCATTTTTTTTAAACAACTTTGATCTATTTCTTATATTCAGTTTGCATGCTTGAATAATAAGTATGGCATACCGGCATGATTTGCACACATATGAGATTCACTGCAAGCAAACTAGTAAGGTCTGCAAGCATTAAAAGTGAATTAGTGTTTTAAATGCAGGATACTTAAAAGAAAATTGTAGAGAAGATAAAGCTTTCCTGCTTTATATCCACAGATTATCAGAACAACTTTAGACATTGGTAGCAGAAGGACTAATTTCGAAAACAGTGTTGATGGCTTTGGACTCAAGTTACAACCTTTCTGCCAAGAACAATATCACACAAGAAGTCCAGTGATGAAATCTGCTGAGAATATGTCCTCTGGCACTGTTCCTTTCCATGGCTCCTCCTCCAAGCATGCAACATCTCATTACAAGGTTCACAGATAGCAAAAAATGTTTCAGTGCTTTCTAATTCTTTTTTACAAGATTAGAGACTCATCAGGGGTCTGGTTACCTCCAGGATTAACGGCATACATTAATTAAACTGTCATTATGCCTATTTTCCAACATTTTTGTAAATTTAAACTTGAAAAGTACAAACAAGATTTTTATCTGGGTTTATAGAACAAATGCCACGGAACAGCAGCTGCTGGAGGTGGGAAAAAGAATTGTCCTTAATCCATGTTTTGAAGTACAGTTCATCAGCTCTGCTCACACGGTCAAACGCACAAAGCTGCATCCACCACATAGAGCTACTGCTGTGACTGTTAACAGGGATGAAGATAAAGCAGCTGGTGGTGGCACGGGGAGGGCTGCAGGCCAGCTGTGCAGATGGGACTGCAGTGCCAACCAGGCTCCTGGAGCCAGCAGCAATCATGGAGGAACAGACCCCCAGACCTGGGCAATGTAGGGACACATGAGTCTTCATAGCTGCAAAACGGCCCTATAGCAAGCTGTGGTCTTGCGATAGGCAGGCCTCCACTATGGGTGGGAAACTGACTGGTAAAGGAGAATTGGTTTGGGCTGAAAGAGGATGGATGTTCTCCTAGTCCTTCTGTGTAGCAGTGAATTCTAGATGCACCTCACCAGGAGTTTGAGAAGATGTTACTTTTAAAACTAAAACATCAACACCAAAAAACCAAAACCAAACCAGACACATACACATTTATTCCTGGTGTTATTTCCTGCTGATTTGCCAGAACTGTGTGCTGAAATTAGCTAATTACTTGTGCAAACTAGAGCAAGGAACCACACAATCCACAGTTACAACTCCTTCTAGACCAGACCTCTCATGCCTAGTCTCTAAATATCATTCTAATTGCACTCAGAGACATCCTCCTTCCCTAAGGGCTGACTTTGGGCCTTGAACAGAGGATGCAGAAATCTGCATCTTAAATTACAAGACAAAGTCCTAGAGCTACAAAGCCAGGATGTTCCCGTGTTCTGTGGACAAAGCTCAGAAAAGGCAGGCACCACAGCCTGTGACCAAAGGGTTACAATGGTGCACACGCGCAACCCGCAGTGCAGTAACATACCATGGAAAAGTTCAGAAAGATGGACAACATCATCATGTCAAGGATCCTAAGCCAGGAAAAACACTTCCAGTTTTCTAATTGCATATTCCAAAAGCAAACCAGAAGATTAAAGGCAAACCAGCAGCAGATCTTTGAACTTGTTGCTGAACAGCATGTTCCCCCACTGATAGCGAAAGACTGTATGTACAGTGTAAGGATATGAACTACTTGAGCCTGTTCTGTTTACAGCTTGGGGGCCAGAGATAGGCAATATGTAAGGTTGCAAAAGGATATTGCCACAGATGAGCTCAAGGGGAAGAAGTGTCATGCATTTGCAGCTGACAACTATTATTGCCATGAGCCTCATGCATACTTACATCCAGTTCATCTGGTTATGATACCAGTATCATAAGTAGATTCCTCTTGCCATTCCTAAACCATTCTGTAAGATGCACGTTAATGCTGAATATGGTCAAGAAATGTTTTTCCACAACTTCCTCTCCCAGTACACTGCTTCTCAGGACTAACATCTAACTTGCAAGTCCTGTAGGGGAGTGAGGTCTAGGATGTCATTATCAGTTCTCAGAAATGAGGAAGAAGAATAGAAGCTGGAAGCAAGAAAGAGGGGTACTCTGTCTCTCGTGCAATAATCCCATTCCCAGATGAAGAGCTGAGGTCAGCAGCCAGTTGCTAGCAGTCAGCATGGGCATACCTTCTGCTGTTTCTCCACCTGCCAGAAACAGCCTCCTTGAAGATTTTACACCCTGAGGTCCTCATTGCTAAACTACATTCCTATGTTTGAATGATGTCTTTTGCTTGGCAAAGCCAAAGTGACACAACAGCTGAGCACACAAGACGTATCCTCAGGTGAGATCCACAGAGGGTTTATTGCATACCTCTGTGCAATGCAGCAAGTTCACCTGTGCTGCTCGTGCCTTCCCAGCCAAGTGACTTGTCTGTTCTTACACAGCTCTGAAAGACCATTGTGGGAAGGCAGTAGAGGACCAGGACTGGAGCCAGTAAAGTTTTGCTGACTTGATTTACCTGAGTTACAACCCAAGGAGACTTTCAAAACCGATTTGTCCCAGCCAGCTGAGCAGACTAACAAGAGTTAGGGGCTGGCATAGCTAGTGCAATGTTGCTTTCAATCCCAAAGAGATGATGGCAGGAGATCATCAGAAAGCAAAAGGAACAAGAAGGCAGCACCAAGCAAGACATGCCAAAAAATGAGAGCAGGAGAGTACTCTGAGCCCCAGTTGAAAACCTCCATGAGTGGCCATGCCTGAAGGCTGTGGAGCTTCTCTAAACCACCACTGTCTTTCCTACCTGGAAAGAGGTTGGTGAACTGCAGGGTGCAAATATACCCTGAGTCTGGTGGCTAAAGAAGGGTTAGAGACAGCAAGTGGCAGTGGCTTCAGAAGCTGGGGGATTTCCAGCTGCCATCTCTCTTGAGCTGCTTTTGCTGGTGGCTGCTGGTGCCAGACCTGACTGAGAAGGCACCTGTGGTTTTATATTTTTATTTTTGGCCTGAAAAGCCGCAGGTTTTCGTCGTGCCCTTTGGATAACTTTGTTGATGTTAAAATCGGCTCCTATGAAACTTTTTCCATTTCCCCAGGAAATATTTTCTGTTAATACATTCTTATCCTTTCCTGATTGATTTTATCTGCAGTGCCTTTTGCCAAGTCTAATTTTTAGAGCCTTTCGTTTATTGCTTTAGGTCCCAGTCAGTAAGTGATTTGTTCAGCTTTTTTTTTTTTTTTTTCCATGATGCACAGTGCACTTCTTTCAACAGAGGCACAGTTCAGAGGGGTTTGTTATTTCTGTGTAAGGCTGTCAGTGTGGGCTACCAGACAGGATGAATGAATAAGGGATATGGCATTTTCCTACGTGGTTACAGCAGGGGAGCTGAGGCCAAAAGAAAGTTGAATGATGCCTAATTAGTTAAGATAAGAAGGAAATGAGAAGGGGACACATAGGAAGCCCTAGGCAGTGACTGTGTTTGCTCATACTGCTGGCTTTGTGGGTTCAAGCATTAGAAACCATTTTGTACTAACAAGTCATTAAGTTATAAGTATCTTGTATTTTAGGAGCATCCTGGATGTTGGGCTTGCAGGTTTCTTGCCTGCCAACTTCTCTTACCTTTCCAGAGCTCTGTGATGGTGCAAGAGATGGTGACCCTAGAGACAGTGGGACCCTGAATGCTCCCGAGATACGCATGTTACAAAGTTCCCTCCCTGCATCCCTTCTGCATTGGTCACTCCTTTGCTTTGCAGTCATCAGACCGCGTGCTTGTCTCATTCTTTTAAGGCCTAGCTCCTGAAAGCTGTGAGCTGTAGTTACAAAGGTTTTCTCTGCCAGGTCCACACCTCATCTGTAAAGTCAGATCTGCTGAGAAATGGCTTTTAAGGCAACTTGTGGCATTCATCACTTGACTGGGGCTGTGGGCATTTCCTGGAGAGCCCTCTCTGGGCTGACAGCTTGTTCGCCCTGGCTGAAGCCACCAAACAGCTCCTTTCATGCTGTTTGCATGGATGATGTAGCCAGCTCTGACAACAAAGACCATTCTGTATGAATTATTCTTACAACTAAGCGAACGCTTGTCATCAGCAGCAACGAGCGAAAGTTGTAGTGTGGTGGCCCGAAGTGGGGTGTCAGCCCCAGCAGAGCACCCTGGTGCACTGAGGAGCCCTGTCTAGGAAAGCACTGGTGGTGGGGAGGGAGGGAGCTTGGCCAGAGCCACGGTGACACTGAGTGGGTGTCATGTAAAGGGTGTTTCTTTTGCAGAGATGTGGAAAGAGCTGTTTTCCCATGGGCTCGGGAAGGCATTATCACAGCGGAGCTGTGACGATAGCCACTTTCCCAGGGTGTTTAGAGTGGAAGATACCCTGGATATTTAAATATTATTGATACTAGCAATCTCCAGAGCCTGTTTGATTTGCAAGGGCCTATCACCCAGCTCCAATCTGCCTTTGATGTGCATTCCTGCATACGCACAAAGCACATTCATTTCCTTTTGCAGTGTTTTCATTTGCTGCTAGGAAGCCTCTTGGCCCCTCAGACAGGCCTGTGCCTATTCAAACATTGTCAGTAGTTTTCATATCACTGAGAGTCTTAAACAAACTCTGCTAGTTTTCTGCTGCACTGCATACCAGCGTTTTACCATGGTTCAGAGAGTTTCAAATTCCCACAGTAGGACCTACGGCTTCTCTTCAGAAATGAACCACCATTACCTCTGCAACTGACAAAAATATTTGCCTGAATACTGAGTTCTTGTCAACAGCCACTGTGGAATCCTACTTTCTACCACGGTAGTCTAGAACAGGGCTTCCCTCTTCCAAAGACGTATTGAAGGCGCCACCAGAACATGCAACAGGATGAATAAGATGATGTACAACTCAAATATATTTTGAGAAGTCTCTCAAGCTGCAGTTTGCTCATGTGGCAATGTTAGCTGGAGGTGGTCTTAACAAAGAAGTGTGTCGGTAAAACACTTCCACATGAAACATCCCTGTAAAAATTGACATGTATGGGAGACAAAACAGTTCTCTGTCACAGAGGCCACTGCTCCCTATGGCACTTCTATTTGTGTCATTTTTTGTTGTTATGATGATTGCAGCAGAATCAGTGTGGCATTACTGTTTCTCAGGGTGCACCACAATGCCTTCAGAATGTGGTGCCATGAAAAGACAGGCAATCATGTTGCAACTGATGTGTGTGTTACCAAAGATGTAGAATGGGCGAGCTGAAACTAGAGGAAAGCAGAAGTAATGGAAGCACACAGTAGTAGGGTTTGCAATAAAACAGGCTGGGACCAAAGCCAGGGTGGAAGTGTTGACAAGGCAGACTAGGGTGAAGCATCCCTGCCCATGGCACAGGGATTGGAACTAGGTGATCTTAAGGTCCTTTCCAACCCAAACCATTCTATGACTCTATAGGTCTATCATTGAGGTCATGATTCAGAACATCAATGAGCCTTCAACATTATGCATCAAACAGGAATAGTGGGGTGCAGTGTTCACAAAAATGTCAGGAAATCTAAAAAGCAAGGACAAAAGGGAAGAGAGTGCCTGGAGTACCTTAAATAGGCTGATCAGGAGCAGTCACCAACACCTGTGAACCCTAAAGCTGTGGCCAAGTCTGTCTCTGAGGAGTACTTGGCTATGCTGTCTGTCCTACAGGTGCTGGTCTCTCACAGATCCTGGATCATATCTGCAAGGCCCAGGCAGATGGCAATGACATAACCCTTCCTAGCTTGTGAATATGGGAACATGTGCTGTCACCCTCTGGGGTTCAAGTCATGACTGTGGATAATGACTAACAGGGGAGGAGAATGAGGAAGATGTGAACAAACAGAAAAGGGTTAAGCAGTGAAACATGACAGTCTTCCCTGGACTTCTGTAGTGTTGGGCAAGAAAACACATTATGCATCAGTGCTTTAGCTGAAAACAGATTCAGATAACAGTGGCAAGTAGGTTCGCATCTTGAGGACTTCCAACACTTATCTGTCAGCTGAAAAATTAAGTGCTTTCAAGGAGAAACAATGCAGATGTTCCCGCCAAACTTTCTTGGCATGGTGGTTGATCAGCTTTGCTGCACTTGGGATTCAAGCAGAGCCAGTAAGTACAGAGTGAAAGCAAGGAGGAAATCCCCAGCTGACAAAGAAGCACCCCAGAAAGGGAAGGCATGGATAGCATTGTCCTGAGTGAGCGTGGTCAAGGTTTGGTGTACATCATATCACTCTGATGAAGACTGAGAAGTCGGTGGTGTTACCAGCACTGATTTCTATAGCAGGGGACTAATGTAGAGGGATTTGAAAATGATGTTTGGAAGACTGAGGATTTACCATCACGTAAAAGAAATGAGTGTGGGCCTCAGCCTGAGACTACTCTGAGCAACACTGCAAGGAACCAGGCGCTCTAAAGGACAGTGGGCAGTGGGGGATCCTTGCATTGAGACATCCATCTCTGAGGATGGCGGTCACCAGATTCAGTCTTGTGAGCAAGGCAGCACAGAGGTGATTTCTGAGAGCAGAGTCAGTGCTGTCTGGAAGGAATGAAGTGCTGTGGGCTTCTTCAGATTGGTGTGACCGTAGGTACTACATGAATTGATAGATATTCAGATCTCGAGTTCATGTGTCTGGCCACCAGAAATTGCCCGTGTTTTAGCATTTCAAACCCAATTTGTGCCTTCAGGATGAATTCTTTTTTTTTTTTTTTTTTTTGACAGATAAGCCTTCAAGTCTTAATATAAATCCAAGGTAGCTGGTTTTGTCTGTCCAGATGGGGTAGATCTGCACAAGGAATTTTACTGGAACTATCTTACTAGGATAATTCCAGCAGAACTACCTCTATAAATTGCACATTTTTTTAGTGTTGTAACTGGGAGGTCTCAGAACGGTACAACTTGCATTTGCCCTTTACTGGATGTCTGCCTTGCTGTTTTGATTACTTGGCTGATAAGTAAGTTATAGATGTCTAAACACTGAGGAGAACAAGGACCATGCCGCTTGTTGCTTTGATAGCACAGCCTTAACTGCAGAGTTAGAGGCATCTGCCCCCACAAAATGGAGCTCTGTGGGGTTTCAGTGTGTACGTGTAGGGATGAGGTGATCACCAGCTGCTCCAAAGCAAAATGAAATCCACTGGAACATTTAATCTCCATTTTGGAGAGTACAGATAGAGATACAGATAGAGAGGCCAAGCCTTCGGGGAACCTATAACATACACCAACAAGGAAGCATGCATTTTTTAATTGTTGGATCAGCCCCCAAGCACCCAGTATTGAAATAGTGATGCAGAAGAGGAACGTTTATGGTCTATTGGAAGATGGTCTGCAGAAATATCATGACTGACACCTCTAGACAAATTGTCTTGACAGAGATGTCCCAAGGCAAAGGAAATGTAAAGGTTACTCTAGTTTTCCAAGAAAAGGGGTGATGGCTGTATCATGTCCCTATACATCAATCTAAGGCTAAAATATAATGGGTAAAATTCTGGAACAACATTGGAGCATTTAAAGACATTTGATTATTTAAGATACTAAAGTATCTATATCAGATGTAGAGTGTTGTTTTCCATTCACTGCTCTGATAAATGCAGGTGTGTTTCCAGAAAGCCAACTGAAATTTAAAATCAGTGCTTTCTGCTATCTTTGAAATACTTCATTTCTGAAGACTGGGGGATAAAAATCTCAAGGTTTGACTCAATTCAGAATAAATGATAAAGCTTGGACTCACCCTTAGTATGCACTTCACCTTTCACTATCAAGTTCCAGAGCATTGCTGGGTATACCAGCAAAGAGTGTTACGGGCTAGTTCTTAGAGAGAGGGAAAAAATATGAGTGTTGTTAAGTCAGTAGAACTACATGATGCTATGTATGGCAATGCATCATCTAAACCCAGGTACTGTAAATGTGTCTTGACTATGACAATGGCATGGCAGTAAACAATAACAGCAGCAGCTGTACCAGGAGAGGCTGCAAGGATAAAAATCCTCACATTGCAGATCCATTGCTACCTTCAGGACATGTGAGGACACTGAGGGCAGCTCTAGGATCACGCCGCTGAATTGCAGTACATGGGGAGAGGAAATGATTTTCCTTGGCTGACTAGACCAGGCACAGCAGAAACAAGAGGAAACCAATGAATAAAAGGCTATAAAAAGGGAGCTTAGAGTTTCCTGTACCAGCTGTGAAGAAAAATATCAAGGATGAGGAGACACAATGATGGCAATTTAAGTTTGTTCTTGAGGCATAAGTGGAGACATCTCTAGGAATGGACGTGATGACAAAGATGACAGAAGTTGCAAGAGAGATTACTTGACAACAGCTATTTATTTATTCATGGAACCCCACCTGATGTGGCCAATGAAACAGAATGACTGTGGGCAAATGGTAACACTGAAGATAGACAGGACATGCAAAAAGGAAAATGCTGGTGTGAGAAGGGGAGCAGAAGTGAGTTATCAGGAGAAGAAAATAGAAAGGAAGAAAGGCTAAAAGAAAAAGGTTATGCAGGAGTACAAAGAAGAAATAAAGCAGTAAAGAGGATGTGGTTGCACTGAAGAATAGAAGAGCCAACTGTCTCCACCAGAAGAAAAGTAGGATAGAAAGGATACAATCTCAAGAAATTGAGCTGGAAACTGGTAGCAGACCACAAGTGCGTGTCTCAGTTGTCAGACTGAAGCAGAACCAAAACATTTAGGATGCAGTGACTCAAAAGACTGCAATCATGTGAACATACTCTAACCTTCCAAGTTCAGTTTGAAGAAAAAACTCTACTGGAGCTCAGATGTTCCCGGATGTACTAAGCCAGAAGATACTTTCCAAAAGTTACCAAACAAACAAAACCAATATTATTTTAGACTGAACGTCAGTAAGTGGGAGCAAATTATAGAATGCTATAAAACATAACTTTAGTAATAATATTAAAAGCTTACATTTTCTGGAAAGACTGCCAAAGATATGTCTGTAAACAAAAATTGCAAGCAATGAGCTTTAGTAAAATAAAGAAAAACGATGAAGCTGGCTGAACTGAGTAACTCAGAAAACCGAATGAGGAGAAATCTCAGTACTTCTTTAACTCGAAAATGTAATAACTACTTGTAGAGAAAGAGAAACACTCTAGACTTAACTGACTGGGAATCCTTTCAAAGAAAAGTCAGGAATGGTCTTTAAGGAATACAAACAAATTCTGATGAGCATATAAAGCTATGGTCCTTAAAAACTATAAACAAATTCTGATGAGCAAAGAAAATGATGTTTTTTTACCTCAGGACATTCAGAGATAAAATAAGAATAAACAAAAAAAATCAGAATAGATTTAGAAGCTGCAGTGGAAATGAAAAGCAAAACTTTTTTTCAGCAGTATATTTAAAAAATGACAGCCAAGCAAAGAACAAAAAAACCCCACAAACAATGGGGAGAGAAGTGAAGCCACAACAGAGTAAGGACTGAAGAGCTGAAAGAGTCAACTCATACTTTGTCTAACTTTACAATAACAAAAATGAAATAAAGTATGGAAGAAAGCAAGGCAACTGAAGGAAATTATTGCATTTGAGGCACAAATAAACCTTCAGGTACTTTAAAGATGGGCTACTGTCTCCTGAATTCTTGAAGAATTAATTACATGCATCCACAGTTTTGGTAACCAGACTGTTAGTAGCAAGTTAAAAATGGTGCGAGTAGAGAATAGCAAATATGATGCCTCTGTTTCAGGGAGGGAAAAAAAAATAGTGCTCCGGAGGACCAGTACTCTGGCTTTAAAGTGCAAGCATAACTGAAAAGAAAGATAATTAAAGACATGAAAATAGTAGCTGCATGGGATAAAAGGCATGTGGGTTTACGAAGTTTAATTATCCCAGACTGACAGAAGTATGAATTTCCCCTGATAATAAAATATAACAGATCTAATTCTACTGAGTATCACCTGATATTTTGATACATTGTCAAATGGGAAATGGTTAATATAAGTAAGGAAGGTGGAGGACAGAAGAGGGATTAAAAATCATACCAAGGTTTCACACAGAGAAGGCGAAACCAGATCATGTTGAAGAGGAACTACTGGGCTGAAGTACGTTGTTAGAGTTTGTTAACGATCAATCTTAGTTTTATCTAATCAAATATTTTCCTTTGGGACTTCAGCAAAGAAATGTAATTTTCCCAATGACATTTGCTAGAGACACAAGTAGTCTGTAACGGTCAACACAACACAGGACCAGAGTATCAAAAAGGAATAAAAGGTAACCTTGAAAAGTAAGTAATAGAAATGGGTTGAAAGTTAATAATATGAAGGGCACCATCGCTTGGGGATCAAAAGTAATTTCTGCTGTATCTGAAACAACAGATGGGAACGGCTGGGAAAGAAGCTTACTATACTGGTGTGGTGTTGGATGAGCATGAACCACTGCTGCAACACAGCTGTGAGAAAAGCAAATATGTGCCTAGTGTGTATCATAGGAAATAACTTTCACTGCAGACAGCAAATTATGAATATTGGTCTCCAAGACACTGGGAGATCTCATCTGAAACACTGCTGACACTCTTGGTCATTCCCTGTCAAGAATTAATTGAAATTGGAGCAGATGCAAACAAGGATCAGACTGATGAATACTATCTGACAGGAGGGACCAGAGCCTGCTTAGCAGGGAAGAGAAAAGGAGTACAAAGGATTTCTAGAAATACATCTGGAAAGAGTAAACACTAGGGGAAGAAAAAAAGCTATATAAGGGAAACAAATTGGGAATGTAAACTAGTTACAAACAGCATTAGTTTAGATAATAGGGCTTGGGTTTTACGACTCAGAAAAGCAGGACTGTGACACGACCTCCTAGCAGAAGCAGTGGAACAAGAAATTTGCCTGGCATCAACATGAGCAGGATCCCAGTGTAGAAGTATTGTGCCCAACAGGGTTGTCAGTGAAGCAGGAGACTGTGCTTGGTGATCCCATGTGATCTTGGAGGAGGAGGCAGGCCCTTGTTTCTGGTGTCATGACCACCCACGGTTCCGGCATCTGAGCTGTCAGCCTGGTTTAGCTAGAGCTCTGTTTCCTATTCCTTGAATTAAATGTTGTATGCATGGAAATTTAAAGTGCTCATCTTCAGCTAGCACTGCTTCTCACTCTTGTTCTGCTTTAGCAGTACAATACATTCCTTCCATTTAAATGAGAAGCTCTGTACATCAGCCTAGCTGCTGTTAAGCTTTATACTTTGTTATATCACTGTTGGACATGCATTACTGACACCATTCAGTAAGTGTAGGAACACATACTGGGCTCCCCTTTGGGGACTGACAATTCCCTTGACTGCCAGGAACCTGTATTCCTTTATAGACTATATGGTATCAACTTCTTGTGATGGAACATTATCTCTATTTAAGTTACAGGAAAACATATTTTCAGGGGCATTATATAACAAAGCTATAAGATGTGCATAGTTTTGCAATGTATTTTTCTTGTAACAATAAATGTCTTCAATAGTACAGTGAGTGAAGTATAACAAAACCAGCCTACAGCTAGTGTCTAAATAAAACAAAGCACAAAGTGGATTAAGTGCTACCATCGTTTTATCGTAGACATGCAATTAGGAGAACGGCTTTGTTTAAAAGTCACAACATCTTTTTGAAGTCTAAGCTTGGATGGAGCTAATCTGCACAGGAAGCAATCTTTTTTCCTTCTTTGAATGTTACTGTTGTTCTTCCATTTCAGCTCCCTTACAGTTTGTGCCTCTTTAAGCAAATACATTGCTGGGTTGCGGGGAGCTGGGCAGATGTACATCTCTCATTTTGCACAGTGATGGATGTGTCCAAAAGCCTTTGTTTGCTCTTATACTCTGCCCAGAGCACAGGACCCTAAGAATCAGGTGTTCGTGTTTCATGTTCACTGCAAGCATGTGAGTAACTTGGGATTCACAGGCCTCAGGGTTTAGGAAAAAAACCCCCAACCCGAACAAACAAACAAACAAAAAACCCAAACCAAACCAGAATGAAAATCAACACTTGTGGCAGAGAATGCAGGACATGAAAGGAAGCAACTAGCAGGGAAAATCTGGATAGCAACTGAAGTAGCTGAAGAAGCAGAGGAAAAGGGAAAAGAAACAGAAGAAGCAGAGCGAGAAAGGCATGTGAATACAGGAGGAGCTGGTGAAGTTATTCAAGGAGAAAGGCACTCACCCTTCAGAGATGGATGGGAAGGGAAACAAGAAGGCACAAAATTACAGAAATTTTCAGAAGTGGTTTGTTGACTGTGCAAAGCAGGTGCTAAACTTAAAGCACGCTTAGGTGCATTCAGGATCATAGAATCATAGAATCATTTAGATTGGAAAAGACCTCTAAGGTCATCAAGTCCAGCTGTTAACCTAACACTGCCAAGTCCACCACAAGATGAAGTCCCTAAGTACCATCTCTACATGTATCTTAATTACTCCAGGGATGGTGTCTCAACCATTCTGTGGGCAGCCTGTTTCAGTGCTTGACAGCACTTTCGGGGAAGAAATTATGCAACCTAAACATCCATTGGCATAACTTGAGGCCATTTCCTCTTGTTCTATAGCTTGTTACTTGGGAGAAGAGACTAACACTCACTGCACTCCATTATCCTTCTCTGAATACACTCCAGCACCAATATGTCTTTCTTGTAATGAGGGGCCCAGGGCTGACCATAATATTCAGGGTGCAGATTCAACAGTGCTGTAGTCACTTCCTGCTGGCCACACTATTCCAGATACAAGCCAGGGTGCTGTTTGCCTTCTTAGCTACCTGGGCACACTGTTGAATAATAGGCTAAAATTAAGCATCAGTGTAATTTCTTTTATGATTCCCATCCTAGAAGAGCAGGCAGATTAAGAGCAGGGAAAGAGCATTACAACTTGAACACTCAGATGACCACCTAGTTTACAATAGGGTATGTAGCAACAAATGCCTTCAGAGTGGCAGCTCATTTACTCACTCCTCCATCTTTTCCCTTTCCATGAGCTCAGAAGAAAAAGGCAGGGTTAGGACAAGCTACCCAGAGATGCCTGGTGTCTAGGGGTTAAGCAGGCACTTCAGACAGGCTGAGGATAGGATTCATATGATGATGCTTTTACTGCATTTCATCTGCATTTCAGTCTCTGTGCTTTGGTTCTGGTCCTAGAGCACTGTGGGAACCAGAATATCTGTTTGGCGAAATTTCTTTCTTTTTCTAATTGAAACAGAGCACCATGAGATTTTCAGAAAGCAAATTATGCTGGTGGAAACCCATCATTTCCTGTCCATAAGAATATTTCACGTTGACTTTTGCATTTCCAATAAGAAAAAAACCCAAATATTTTGAAAAAAAGATTATCCTGAAGTAAAAGAAAAACATTGCATTTGTTAAACTGACTGTTGAATTTTAAAATAATAGTAACAAAAACCAGACTGAAATATTCCATTCTCCTTAAAGGCTTCTGGAGGCTTTCCTTTTCCAAAATAAAATGCTCTTGACATACCCATGTTTCCACGGAAAGTTTCAGTTTGACATGAATGACATTGTTCGACTGAAAAAAAGTCTTCCACTGGAAAACATTTTACTAGTTCTTGTGTGGCCGCCCACACCCTCTCTTTCCCTCAATATCTTTTTCCAGTCTTGATCAGTTGGTCCCCTGCTGAAAAAGCTCTGCCTGCTAGAAAAGGGAGCAGAGACAACGCGTTTTCTGCTGTTCTGCTCATTGCTGTGCATACCCTCTGCTGCTTCCATCAACTCCTTTCCCCCCAGCATCCTGCGTAATTCAGGTTTTCAGGGCAGTCACCACCTCTGCTTCTGCAGGACTTACAATGGAGCAGGATCAAACCATAGATCCCATCCTAACCATGCCAGAGAGGATACCTCACTGTGGGCAATGGGACTACCCTAGCTGGGCCAGGCAGGCTCTGGTCCTCGGTAAACACAGCATGTTTTGCTGTGCTGCACGTTTGCTCTCCTATTCCCTCAGCTGCCTCAATATTACTCAACTCAGTAATATTGAATAAGTGCTGATTGCTGACAATGAAAGGAGTTCTGTGTGCAAGCAGCACTGATAATGCAAGCCTGAGGCAGTGCTGGCATTTTTTTAACTGCTTTTGTATCACGTGAGGAGAATTTCTAGGAATAGCCAAAGTGGTTGAGTGTAAGCTCTGCACATAGGAATGTCAAGGAAAAGAGGTATTTATTGCACATAGTAAGTCTCGGTTTCCAGTGCTCTAAGCACATGACTAATTCCATATCACCTCAAGACAGGTGAGTTCACAGCTCCGGCAGTGCTGGTGCAGGGCCCAAGATAGTTTTATTGCTGTCACTTGAGTTTGTTAACGTGCAGGGCCCAAGAAAGATTTATTGCTGTCATTTGAGTTTGTTAACAGAGCACTTGGGCAGCAGTGGAGGATGGGGCCATTCCAGTAAACACAGTGGAAAAGTCATCCATAGTGCAGAGCTGTGTGTGTCCCGAGGAGCTGAGAGAGTAAGGGGGGAGCATGCCAGCTGAGTGCCCCCGTGTGACCCCAAACCAGCTTCAACTCTGCATTGAAAACAGGAGCTTGTTTTAAAACATCTATTACAAGAAAGTTAAACACAGCTAAATATCACCCAGGGCCCTGCTATCATTTGGCTTAATGATGACATTAAGAGTGGGGTGCGATGTCTCATCACTCAGCCTGGTGAGACATCCCATGAACTGCCCCAGCTGCAGCATGGGGTGGACAATGGGTGACCGTCCTGACAAGAGGGCTGCTCAGCAGAGTCAGAAAGAAGCAGCAAGCTGTCTGTCTGGAAAAATCAAACACTGTGATGTAGCTGCTCACTGGAGCTTGGCTGGAAGGTGTAAACACTGCCCTTACAAACCCTCATGGGACTGCTGCTGGTACAGCTGAACAGGGACTGGAAGTGCTGCGGAGATGACAAGCCTTGTCAGAAGCATTTATGGGTCTTTAGCTGGTTAAAAACAAACAAACTGTTCAGCAATCAACTTATGGGTCTATCTAAAGATGCAAGCAGAAGGGTCTCTTATCCCTCAAATGTTTTACAATTAGCAGGAGCTGTCTTTGTCAAAAGGAATTGTTAAAGCTTTGTAATATTTATTCCTCATAACTTGAGTCTGATGTGGCATCTGTTCTCAAGTCTATGTTTCGAAGGGAAATCTAAGAAACACATCTGAACAAAGCAGTTTTATGTAACAGTGTGATGCCAAGCAGCGTCACCACTCAAGGACCAGTGTCATATCACAGCACTCATTTGGGGCAGCAATGTCTCTCCTCCAAGCATGAGAGGTAGCATTCCTACTACAGCTTGTGGCTCCCACAGAGCTCCAGGGTCACATGTTCTCAAAGTGTCCCTGCTCTGTACCCCGGGGATGCTACAAACCAACTAGAGTGAGTGGGATCTTTCTTTGTGAGCAGTGGCCACCTACAAGAAGTGCTGGGCACCTGCACTGTGCAAGGGGCTCAATGTTTTTCCATCCTCAAGGTGGGGAAGGAGGTGAAGCTGTCAATAGGACTTAAAGATGGCTACTTCAGAGGTTGTATTCCTCTAGCTCCTGATAGGTAATAAACATCAGGCCAGATTGGATGTGGCTTTGAACAACCTGGTCTAGTAAAAGATGTCCCTGCCCATGGCAGAGAGATTGGAATGAGATGATCTTTAATGTCCTTTCCATTCCAAAATATTTTGTGATTCCGTGATTCTATGATTCTATGATCACCTGTGAAAGGGACAATATCAACAGCAGAAAGGCAGAGTTTGAGGTGCTATAGACAGATGAGAGCCCTCAGCCAACAATACTGGGCTTCGGTGTCTCAAACTGATATCAAGTCTGAACCACCTGTGTCTGTCTCTATCACTTGCAATGACACAGTGGCGACACAGAACAGAGGTAGACCCTATATGGGGTTTCTTTGCACTTAGAGCTGCTGATAGGAGCATTCAGCAGAGAGGCAAGAAGCCTGCTCTGCAAATCGTTGTTTTTACACAAGTATTTATTTCCTTGTGTCAATGCAAATGTTCATCATCATTTATTCTGGCACTGGCCAGGATAAAGCCAACAGCAGCAAAGCCAGAAGTCTCTGTTGTTTGTAATCTCTGCTGAGCAGATGAATCATTGCTGTGCACCATCAGATCATTTCTGTTTTATAACACCCTGCTCATTTCATCACAAAAACCCAGCCTTGAGTGGAGTAAATTAATTTGGGGTTTTTTTTTGTTTTGTTTTGGTTTGGTTTTTTATCCTCACGTTTCTTTTGATATTTAGAATGTGATTTCTATGGAAAAATCAGAGATAACGATCTGTGCCTGGGGCCAGCTAACATCAGCCCACAGGCTGTGCATCCAGCACAACACTTCCTGGGTACCACCATGTTGTAGATGGGGTCCTTTCAAACAGACCCCTCTTAGTTATCCAGTTCATATCCTGTCATCCCTTACTTGCTGTTTCATCACTTTGCAAAAGCAAGATAGTTCTGGAAAGTTTATTAAGCCCAATCCCATCTGTTAACGTCAGGTTTAAAGCTTCCCCAGCCTTTTCTGTGAGTTCACCTGGGTAAATCCTATCCAAACTACACTACAATGTGCATCAACTTAGGCAGCCTAGCAGCTGCTTTCAAATCAGGAGGTGACTGTGTCTCAGTGGTGCTGTGTTTTAAGTGTTCACCATACAAAAATCTCCAGAGGATGCACTGAAATGAAAAGCATGTGTAGTTATCCATTGTATTGTCTAACCTTACCAACCCCAAAAAGAGCATGAAGAACCTCAGACCACTGAGATCAACAGGGATCCTCCCCATACTTTGTAACGAGGCTGAAATTGTACCCGTCCACCATGTGTGCAGTGTGTACAGTGGAAAGTATTCTCTGTAGGAGCTACAAACAAAGGGAAGTTGTTGCAGGGATAAGCCCAAAGAACTTAAAATAGCTCATCCTCTGGTATGAGTCTTCTAAGATATTGCACTGCAATTTCTGTTGTCTTTCTAGTTTGCTTTTTTATCCATGGAACTTCTTGTATCAGCTGTTAACTTCTTCGGCTCAGTGTAGTAGCAAGGAGTAATCTGCAACATGTAGCTGGTGGAAAAAACAGCAGTGGTAATGATGGCTTGGCCAGAACTGTAATGTTGTAAAGTTACATAGAAAACAGCCAGTGGGAGGGAAAACTTCAGTGATGCCCAAATATATACTGATATTGTGACAAAGACTATATTTTCCGTCACTGCTCTGAGCTCCCAGGGGCTAGCACCAACGGCTGCATGTGCTCCTGCTATGCTGGTGCATGAAAGTTATTGCAGCACATCTGTCTCCCATCCATGCCGCCCTCTGACCCGTGTTCTGGACCATCACAACAGCATGAAGGGGCAGCAAAGACCATGGTGATCTGCACGGTACCAGCTATCCTAAGCATTAGGGAGAACTCCCAACTGTTGGGGTGGTATTAAAGCTGTATACTTTGAGTGCTGATTTCTATGAGTGTGACACACACATGAAAACAAGTATGCCCAAGTGCTTCCCCATCAACTGCAATGTCCCATGTCATCTACCAGGTTTGGTTTCCTTGGGACTGGCGCAGAGGCCTTTCTGCTAGCACAAACCCCTGCAAAGCAGTTTAGCTCACTGGCCAGCACCATGGCCCCTGTTCACCTGGCATGGCAGCTCAGAGAGCCTTGCTTGCTGATCTTCAGTCAGAGTTGGAGCCCCACAGTTTTCCATTATAAAGGAACAATATTCTTAGTGTGGCTGATGTTTAGCAGAGAAAAGCTTTTCTAAATAAAATGTGTTTTGGAGTTTAACTGAGGCTTTGTATGCACATACTAGTGTCAAGCTTTATTTATTCTGCTTTGTTGCTTGAAAAAGTATTGGAGAAGCATCTTCCTGCATGCTAGTTATTATTTAAAAAAGAGGAGTCTTTTAGTAGGACATTGAACCTTAGGTCACTGCAGGCCAGGGAAAATAAATCCCTTCACTTGTGTCTGTTTTCCTTTCTACCTCTGCAGGTTTACTCAAAGCAGGAGCTCCTGGGTTAGGCAACGTCTAACTGCATGTTTGTACAGTGTCTGTTGTGATGCTGTCTCAGCTGTGCCTGGGGATGCTGCTGTACATTAAGTGTTTCATAATGACATGATTCATAATTCTATATATTTCAGAAGGATCAGGCAACATTGTTGAGACCATCTGTATGATTCAGCCACTGCTTTATCGTTATTAGCAAAAGTCACACCTACCCCTGCACAGGACTGTGGTGGAATAGGAACAAGGAGTTTTCTCCTGGCTCTGCAGGACCATGGTGGGGCCGTAGGAAGCAGTGAGCGCCTCCTTTTGTGTGTCTCAGCCAGTGGAAGATATGCAGCTTGGGAAGCAATGTATCCCTCTGGATCCCATAACAGGGTGTCTTTCATGCTGTTTGAGAGGAAGTCTTGACCACATGTTACAAGAAATCACAAGGCAAACTAGAAACTTCAGAGAGTACAAGTCACCTTTGCTGCTCCCCAGAACTTTGTACCACAGTGTGCCACCAAGGAATGACCGTAAGGACAGTCAGTCTAAAGAAGAACTTCCATCTTAGAGACAAACACTCAAGCCTTTGAAATATGAACTGGCTTATACAGTCCTGCAAAGCCCAAAACTATAGGAAAGAAGTTTTTAAATGCATAGAGCCCTGTGGCCAGATTGCTGCTCTGGGGGACTGTTTCTTAGGGTTACTCCATTGCTTCTTGTCCTACAGCACATCTTACAGAGCCCTTGTGCCTTCTGTCTGGGACTCATCCCACCACCCCCCTTTACCCTTCCCAGAATGGTGAAATACAATGGTGGTAATGAAGCTGCTGCCTTTGGCTAAAGCAGCCTTAACCCTCACAGTGACTCTTTGCTTGCTTCTCTCCATCTTGGTCTCTTTTCATCTATCATCTCCTTTCTTGGAGGCTGGTAGGGAATCCCCAGCCAGCACTGTTCTCCACGCAGCTGCCTCCCCACACCTGCCTGTTGCTGTCTGTGCCACTCCATCCCCTCTGGCACACCACTATGCTGCTTCCCTTTCTCCCAGGGGAGGTGTTGTGGCTGAGAAAAGTGCAGGTGAACTGTTTGTTAACATTTTGGGAGTACATTACTGTATGTGTTTGTACATAAACTCTTGGAGGTTCACCAAGTTAACTCTGTGTCCTGATGAATACCACCCCTTCTGGGACTATTTCTTCATTTCACGGATAAGATCGCTACTTGCTAGTGAGCCTTCCTCTGATTTGTCTCTTATGATGTGTACTTGTTCTGGATCAGTTTGTAACGTTGCTTTATTTTTACTTGCCAAGAGGTAAACAGCTACAGACACCAATTCTGTGTTTTCTTGCCTTCAGCTCAGGGACACTGTCATAAATGATATCCCACAGCTGGAGCAGGTCAGAATCCATAGCTCTGTATTTTGAGATTGCTCAGCCACATGGATTTGGCAATGTGTTTTGGAAAGAGACCCCTTAAGTCACTAAATACCATCAAACATGTTTTGAGCACAGGAAAAAAACCCCAAAGATGTGTGCCTGTGACCTCTGTGAATAGCAGCAAAACAGATCACTATCTCCTGCTATCTCACAGGAACAGCAGCCATTGAAAAAGCAGACACTGATAAGTACATTCTGCCTGATTTTGTGCTTTCGGCAGTCAAACTAGTGAGTTCTTCAGTCATTCCTCATCTCTTCACACAAGATAATCAGGAAACAATGGCTTCTCAGTCTAATCAGAAAATGTCATCTAATAAATCATATAGCATGCTCTGTCTTCAAAGGAGAGATTTTTTTGTCATTCAGATCTCCTTGGCCATATAAAGGAAACATTTGCCAGTGTACACTGTAATACTGGTTGAATGGTATCAGCTGGTTATTGTGGTGTCTGACATAAACCCATAGTGCTTGCCATTATCAATTGACCAATCCCATTTAAAATGTTTGGCTACACTGGGGAGAACTGAAAATCAGCAGAAGGTATATCTTCTTAAGCATCGTGCTTTCTGGCTGTAATAGCTAAGAAGTCTGACGTGCTGTGGGAAGGAGGCAGGAGCACCCATGATATGCTGAGCTTTCCCTACTATATTAGGTAACATGAAAGTGGAGAAAGATGTGCAGGATTATGAGTAGGATGAAGAATGGTATTTCTCCCTTGCCCTCTTTGCTGTATTTTCCTGTTGTACATATCCCAAGCAATTTATGGCTAAGTTTGAAATTCTGTTTGGAAAGTGATGCTCAGCCCAAGGCTGACGAGCGGATGTAACACATCTGACCTCCACATTATTGCTTCTCTTACAGCTCAGGCTGCTCTTGACCTCTGATCACTGTGCAGAAGAATTAGTGAACTGAGATGTGACACACTGGATTTTCTTTTTACAATATAGATGTCTACAGCTCAAATTCACTGCCCCAACCGAAGCCAGCATAACTGTAGGAAGCATTACCAAAGAATAAATGAGGATGGGAAATTAACAGAATCATTGAATCATAGAATAGTTTGGGTTGGAAGGGACCTTCAGATCATCTGTTTCCAACCCTCTGCAATGGGCAGGGATACCCTACCCACTAGACCAGGTTGCTCCAAACCCCTTCCAGCCTGGCCTTGAACACTGACAGGGATGGGGCAGCTACAGTTTCTCTGGGAAACCTGTGCCAGTGCCTCAGCACCCTCACAGTAAAGAATTTCTTCCTAATGTCTAATCTAAATCAACCCTCTGCCATCTTGAAGCTATTCCTCCTTGTGGGTGGATACCTTAGACCTAGCTCATCACTTGTCATGCAGAGTTCTAAGCATAACATAGCATAACCTATTCAATTTCTATTCTAGTCTAGTGTAGTCCATTCCATTCCATTCTGTGCCATTCTGTTTCATTCAGTTCCGTTCCACTCCATTCTGTCCTGTTCCGTCCCATTCCATCCCACTCTACTGCACTGCATCGTATTGCATTGCATTCCATTCCATTCCACTCCACCCCATTCCATGCCACTCCATGCCATTCCACGCCTCTCCATTCCACTCCATTCCACTCCACTCCATTCTGTTCTGTTCCACTCCCTACTCTCACCCTGAGCTGAGTAACAATGAGACTGTTATTTCCCTGCAATGCCAGGGGTTTCAGCTCCAAAAACACTCTCAAGGACAAAAGTCACAAAGCTTATAACTGAGAACAGGATTTTGTTCTATGATTCCATTTGATTTTGGTTTTGTTACTCTTAATTTTATGTTATTTTATGGGGATTTGTTCGGGTTTTGTTTTGGGTTAGTTGCTTTTTTTACTGTGTTCCAGAGCTGATGCTCACAAGCATCAACACAGTGCACACGTGCAGCTGGGAGCAGACTGATGCATTCTTCAGCTTAGCTTGCAAAGACATCCCTTGCAGTCTGGGAAAGGAAAACAAAAAGAAGCAGCAGGAAGACAGGCCAACCAGTCCCTATCTCCTGAAGAGTGAGAACGTAAAGAATGAGCATTGGGATCACCACACAAAATAAGCAAAAAGAAAAAGGGACCGTGGTACCGTGGGTTATGTCCCAGAGCACAACACCTACCAATGACAAGCACACTATTGACTTCCAACACTTGCTCAGCCGCTGTGTTTCCTGGCCAGGGCTGCATGAAAAGTGCTCTCGTGCCTGCCCAGTGCTGGTGTTGCAAGCAAGGAGAGCTAAAATGTGGCTGCTGCCAATGGGCAGCAAGGCTGGAGCCCTTCCAAGCACAGGCTGCCGAGCTCAAGCAAGAACCCCCAGGGAAGGGGAGCCAAGGGAAGAGCAGAGCTCGCTCCTGCTCCAAGCTTGCACTGGGCAGTGGAGCCAATGGAAGCCCAATCTTTCTGACAAATCAGATCATGCAGTCTCTTTCAAAGTTTTTAGAGGGTTCCACCCCATCAAGGGTTGAGATTTGCTTCTTTTGCCTGACTGGCTGGACATAATCCCTCAAAGCACCGGTGCACCTCCGTGGAAGAAGAGTCCATTCAACCCACTGTTTATTCTCTGTCACCCACATAGTCAGTCGTGTGCTGGCATTCCAAAAGTGCTCATGAACAACTGAGGCAGGGAATGGACAGAGGCATTGCTCTAGCAATCGTAGATTGGCTTCAGCTCCCTAAATCCAAGCCTAACTGAAGTGGGTTCCTCTTTTCTTCCCAGCTGAGTTATATAGATATGGTTACCGAGATACCAGCTGAATTACAATGCCCTTAAAATGTTGTTCTCACCATGGACTTAAAAATTAGCATGAAAAATCTCTTTATGAGCCCCTCCTTCCTTTTGACATTGCCAAAACAGGGAGTACACTGCCCGTGTCTCTAGACGATGGCAACGTTGCGATGTCAAAACACTGGGAAGAAACAGGGATCATCTGTCTTCTCATACAGTAGGTCACTTTTCAAGTGAGTTATATTTTCCTGAGGTCTTTCTGTGTGGAACAATAATTACTTTTGCCCACACAGAACATTAAAATAAGTAGGAACATTCTCAAGTCGTCATCTGCATCAAAGCTTGCAAGTTGCAATTTTAGAATTATCATTTACCTTATTTGTCCTATTAATCTTACGGCATGGATCTCTTCCGCAAGACATTTAACTTCTAAGCTTGTTCATACACTAGATACTGTAATAAATCAACTTATTTAAAATATATCAAGCTGTGATATAATTATTTCAATAACACAATTTGTTTAATGACATAGTTTGTTATTTCAATAGCAAATTAATAGCAAAACTACTAAAACTATATACAGAATCCTCATTACAAAATATCAGAGCTAACAGTAAATAGCTAAGCAGTTGGGTGAAGAAAATACTCTGAAAGGCCAGGATAATTCAAAATAACTTGTTCCTAGATAAAAAAAGTGTTGTATCAAATTTGAGGAGATCATTATTTCTTGTCTTGTTCAGTGCTTTTCTGTATTAATGGACTTCTTCCAATGTGCTACACAAATTGTCAAGTCTCTGAGGATATTAAATTCTCATTGTCACAGGCTATTGTGCACAGCAGATTCAGAGATGGAAGCATCTGCTTACAGTGGTAACTTCGGTAAAGATCTTTTAGATCAATAGCATTAACTTTCCAAAATACATAATGCAAACAAAACAGGCAAGAACTACAGATGTAGTTTGGCTTTTACACAGTCTTAATGAGTAGAGTCCCTGTAACTCTGTGAAATTTCCACTACAGAAATGAAGACAATACGAATTTTGAGTCAGATAAGACGATGGGATATGGACCATAGTAATTAGAGCAATACCTCTTGGTCTTTGATCATGTCTTTCATGGTAGATCCTGTGTTTTCTAAAATTAGGAAGAACACCAAGCAGCATGCAACCTTTCATAGGTAGGATGTCTGAGATGTAAGTATCTTTTCCTATTAATCTGGATTGAATTTTAAATTCTACCTTCTTAGTTACAGCTTGATCTGCAAAGTACTACTAAATATTCACAGTTACAGATGTAGCATTGAATTCTGTCAGTGCCTTTCAACAATATGCTTATTGGCTTTATCAATTTTTCCTACCTTCATGAGTGACATTTTGTTATCTAAAATTGTGTATTCAAGGAAAATACTGTGAACAGTCAACATATACCTAGCTGTGCATGAGAACTTGGGCATATTGTCACCAAAGTTAGGCAAGTAAATGCCTTTTACATCCTCTCCTGTTTTGATGCCTTTCAGTTTACAGCATCAGATGTTACACTAGCAATCTTTCCTGGATGTGCCTAAAGCTAAGCGTTGTTTGAGACTTGCAGTTTCTATGATCCAGTGACAAAGGAGTCTACATTACCTTGCAAAAATATTGAGTGGTCTAAAACTAGCAATACTTGCAAAATAATGAATTTTGTGTGAGAAAGAACATGCATGGATACAGCCCTCATAAGTTATTTTTAGCACAAGCATTTTCTAACTGCTAGGCTTTAAAGGAAATTTCTGTTAGGGGAAAAAAAAAGCAATTTCCAAGGAGCAGACATTTGACCCATCCTTGTGTTTGTAAATACAGAGATTACCATAAAATGTTCTTGTTTATCAAACAATCATATCTTCCTGGGAGCTGTTTGACTTTCTTTTAATTCTGCACTGACTCAGCCTTCACTAACTGGGAAGCATTTACTCCCATCTCTTCTACTTTACAGAAGCTCCTGAGGAGCCAAGTCATGTCAGGTGGTGACAGAAGCTTCTCCACATGTCTTCAAGCAAATGACACCGCACCAGCACCCTCACATCCATCTCTTGATTTTCCATGTTGTGTAGAGCTGTATCGGGGAATATGAAAGTAAAAACGATGCCAAATCCCCAACCCTAACCTTGCTGGCTGAATACAGATTTTTCCAAACCACACCTAGTGCAGATCATCCTGGCCTTGGTGGACCTGCATACTTGTGCCATCCACAGAGCCAGTCAGTCAGTATCACTGCTAAAATCCACAGTCGCCCCTGACCTGTGCTCCTGCGAGGCTGTGACCCACATGGGGAGTTCCCCAGTGCCTTGGGAAAAGCCCCTTCCCCTTTCTTCCATCACATCATGCTCGAGTGAAGTATGTAAAACCTACGTATCCTTTTTACCTATTTCTAGTCACCTGGAGGCCAGAATGTGCTGCCTATATTTAGTGAAAAAATGAAACTGCCCTCATTGTGCTCCATTTGAAGTCCATGGAGAGCTTTGCTGCTGATTTTAACACGGAAAGGACAGTACCACTTCTTTCCCCCAGTGCTGGAGCTGCAACTGCTGCACTGCTGCCCTTCAAGCCCCAGCACTAAGTCAAAACCTTTAACAGATGACTCTGTTCACTAGCAAACAAATACCAATTAGCACTAAAGGAAGCACTTCTGAGAAGTCACAAGACCAAGGAAAGTAAAGACAATATTGCAGAGGAAAGGGAGGGTATCATGCTGCTGGGGTGTGCTTTTTGGTGATGATTTATATTTAACCTACTTTAATAAACTGCAATGACTGTTCTGTGAATGCAAAAATGGATTGAAAGTTTCCATTTGATTAAATAAGGAGAAGAAATTACCCTGTGGCTAGTCTGTACATTCACTGATCAACAATGAAATCTCAATGGAAATTAGTGACCTGCTACTGTCAGCACACAACCAATTTGAACTGAGCTCCAAGGGGGCAGTCATGCAAGCACTACTTTAGAAATTCATTTAACATCACTTTAAAGCAGAGCTTTCCATCCAGCTCACAGCTTTTTCCGTGTATTGTCGGATAAGACATGTTGGCTCTGGCTCTACATGCAAATTGAACAGAACCACGTTCTGCCAAGCTGTTGTAAAGCTGGGTGGATGCCCTGCACCCTGGGGTTTGGATGAATAATCCTGAGGGGGCACCAGGCAAAATGGGAGATGGTGTGATCAGGGGCTATTCCCAGGGTCAGACAACCAGAATGACGGAGAGAAGAGGAGTTGGTAGCACAGACACCAACCACCCTGGGCCACCAGGCACCAGTATGGGAAAACAGCCTGAGGACCATGTCCTATGGGTGCAAACATCCACAACCACACAGCAAGGCAGAGCCCAGCTCCCCAGCTCAGTACCAGCCATGCCAGAACAGGGCCAGCTCCTCCCACAGCCACCCCTGCGTACAGTTGCTATCCTCCCTCAAAACTATTGATCTCTTTTATTCCTGCTCAAGCATCCTGGGAAATGTGAAGCTGACTTTACCTTACCCACCTTAGGAAGATCCAGGGGACTTCCTTGTTTACCACTGGGGGACTCTCTCGGCATAAAAAGACAAACTTCCACCTAAACTCTACCAAAATGGAAGAATTCCTGACATGTGTTGCCTTACATGGTGGGTTAAAAAGAGAGTTGAAAAAAAATTATGTAAACACAGATTTAACATCTTGCTAAATTTTGCAACCCTTTTACAAATTCTTTCCTTAAAGAAAGCATTGCCAATGCTGAAAATAAAGTCCCAGCAGAATTTACAGCATAATATTCTGCTCTCAGCTTTCCTCCAGGCAGAAACTGGACTGAGAGAGATAGATGTATTTAACCCATACAAAGAATTTTAACATAAACAACATAAACAGCCAACCACCCTCCCACTGGTTGCTCAGAAACCTAGCCCGTGAATTACCCTTTATTTCGAGATTCATTATCCAGCATGTGAAAAATGCTCAACAGGGCTCACTTCGTTTAGGAAAAAGTTGCTGTGGAGTTCTTGTTCTGTGCTTTCTGGAAATGTAAGAATACTTTGCTTTCTCCTTCCAATATTTATTGGCTCTGAATGCCATTACTAAATTCAAAAGAGGGCATAAAAGCAAGGCTGCTCTGAAGTAACACATCCATGCCTTTTTGCAGAACCTGCATATTCAGTACTTAGAAAGGGCCTGTAAAAAAGATAGGGAAAGACTTTTTAGCAGGGCCTGTTGCTATAGGACAAGGAGTGATCGCTTTAAACTGAGAGAGGGGAGATTCAGGTTGCATGTAAAGAGTTCTTTACAATGAGGGTGATAAAATACTGGCACAGGTACCCAGATAGATGCCGGATGTGCCATACCTGGAGACATTCAAGGCCAGGCTGGATGTGGTTCTAAGCAACCTGATTTAGTTGAAGATGCCCCTGCTCACTGCAGGGGGGTTGGACTGGATAACCTTTGAAGGTCCCTTCCAACACAAACTATTCTGTGATTCCATATTTTCCATGCTCTGAAATCTCTGTATTTGCCTGGTAGAAACATAAAATCTTTCTCCTTTGGGGGTATTTGTCTGAAGAGGTCTCAAAGGTTTCTCTCAGGAAGTTTCCTGCCTGATTAGGGAATGTGATTACAAAACCTAACATTCTCTTTGATTTCAGATTTCCCCACAGATCTTGCTTTTAAAGTCTGATTATTTTGGTCACCTGTTTTGGCCATTGCTTTTATCAGATTCGTAAACTCTCTGGACCACATGAATCTCCTTACTTCTAAAATCACTTCCATCTTAGCTCACTCTCTTCATTTTTTTCTGCACTTTACCATTTTCAGGTGCTGTTACTTCTGACCCTACTTTCTGCCATCAGCTGCTGGCAATGCCAATGCTTCCTCTGCTTTATCTTCTAAAATAGAGCCCAGTGTAGGTGGAATGCTGGATGCCACAAAATGAGAACTGTAGCAGCCATGTGTGCAACCAACACCCAAAGACCAAAAGGTCTTCATTTTTCTTTCTTTGTAATATTGTGTGACAGTAGGAGTTCATTTCCAAAGTCCTTGATTGCTACGTCTCTGCCTATCCCAATCTGGAGAAGGAATGAGGGACAAGCTGTGAGGGAAGCTTCTCTCCTTCACTACAACATCTGATAACTTCAGTTCACAAACACAGTTCTAAGGGAAAGCATGCCTCAGGCTGGGGAGCCTCAAATCTGTCTTGCTTTGTGAGTGCCAGTAAAAATGGCATTTTGGGTACATCACCTCCAGGAATCTCAGTGTGCCTCAGATTTCTCTTTTAATGCTGGATGAATTTCAGAAGGAATTAGCACTTCTTATTCTACATCAGTGAGCTAAGAATGACATTTTAGCCATTGCAATTGCAAACACTGTTGCAAAGAAAAGCATCAAGTAAGAAAATGCATTTACCGATCCTGTTTTAGCAGCAAGGCTTCTCCTTAGTTGCTCTGGTACTTTATTTAAGCTTGCAGAAGCTAGGCTCAAATCTCTTCTTTCCCCTACAATTTTCAGTGCTACTTAGAGCCCACAGGGGGGTTTGTGTCCTTTGCCTTTCTCTTTTAGAGGTGGAACTGCTCTGCCTCATTCTTTATTTCACTTTTCAAATCCCTTCTTGTTTGTAGAGTGTCTTCCCATCACTGACAGCTGGGGAGAAGGGGACTGCTCCCCTTACCTCAAGGCTTCTCTGAACCTGCAATTCCTTTGGATTTCTTATTCAGCACATTTCTGCCAGCCTGAAAAAGTCACAAAAATGTCAAAATCATCCTGATATTTAGACATTGTCAATATTTACATATTTCAAACTTATGCCTCCCCGTTTGCTGTTAGCTTTACAATGCCCCTGCATGACAAGCTAGTAATAAGGATTGTAGGCAACAACTCAGTCACTGGTGTGACTCAACATCAGTCGAGGTGGCTTTGAGAGCACTTTTTTTCTGAAGTACCTTCTTCACCATAGGAAAAACATTAAGCTTCTTTGGGGGATGAGGTAATAACTCACAAACTGCCCTGTACATTGTCTGAAGAAGCTTTCAAGACAAAGTCAAGGCATACAAGGGAGGAACAGTCTGTCTACTTTGAAAACAAGCAGAGCTCTGTTTGCTAGCAGGTGAAGTGGGAATAGTTTTATGCCATGGAAAATGAGGCTCTGACACTGTTGTGTTACTGGGGTAAAAATTGTGCTGTTGATACACTAATAGAAGAAGGAAACACTGGTTGTGAGTACAGGGAGCACTCTGACCTCGTGGAGTGCAAACCAGCTTGTCTGGGAGAGCTTGAAAGAATGATTGACTAAAACAAGAACATTCTATTAGACGTTTTCCAACATCATCTGAACAGACGGGATGTGGATTTACAGTTCTGGGGCATGCATCCTCAGCAAGGATGGGCTCAGTCTCAGTCCTCAGTAGGTTTCCTGTTTTTTTCTCTCATGCCCCACATTTCCTGACAAATTTTAGTTCTTGACATCATTTGTTCTCCTTAGCACAACTCTTTCTTTGTCCTCTGAGGGAAGGGTGAAAAATGATCTGAAGCAATCCTTCAGTGCTGAGGGCTGTACACCATTAACATCAGATTATTGCTGTTCAAAACACATGGCAAAGCTAAAGAAGCAACAAATGGAAAAGCTCAAAAGACAAAGCTGAAGATGATGCTGGTACTAAAGGAAAAGTAGTAACTTGTGAATTAAAGCTACTTGCCTGAGTTATTTCCATGGGGCTCAGCACCTAAGGTATTACTATTTTATTCAGATCTATAAATCCACTTGTAAAATGGCCTTAGGGCATTTTCTCTGAGAAAACAATATTGCCAGTGGGCTGGGATTTTGGGAGGCAGCTGGACACAGAGACCCTCCCAGATGCAGGGGTTTGAATTGCCCCATCTTTTGCTTTATGGTTTTGAGTCATCAACATGTGGTGACACAATTATCATATTAAGGACAGCCTCAGGCAGCTGAACTTTGCTTTCTGGTGGCAGAGATGCAATCCCTGTCCCACTGGTAACATATTAGGCTGTTAGGCTGACTTGTGTCGCACCAATTACAGATGAAATAAGTTACAATAACGTTACAGCCATGGATGTAATAACCAGCATCACGGATGTAATGACCAGCATCACCAAAGAGTGAGTCTTATAAAACTCACACATATAAAGATCACTGAAGGCTGATGCTCCAAGTTTCAGTTTAAAAAGCAAGGGCTGAGATCTGCGAGCATTAACATTTCCTTGCAGTTACTCATGTGCCTAGCGTCAAGCCTGCATAGATGAGGGGCTGGCGAGACTCAGATCTCAGAAACAAAACACTGAAAAGAATACAGAAGAAAAGGAGATATGGATATGATACTAATTTATGTCAAAATTGAGATTTCTAGATGAGCACAGACATGTTTCAGGGACATTTCATGGTGTTTTCCCATAAGTACAAGAGTGAAATATAAGAGGCAGCAAAATCATTGCCAGCAACAGTGTATTGTCCATTGTAAAGCACTCCCACTGAGCACTGCTTAAGCTGAGAGCAGGAGGCAGAACTCAGCCATAAACTGTAACAAGTGGAAGTTTAACAACATTTGAGAAATACTGTGTAAAATCCAGTGTCATGTCTTTTCTGTCAGTTGTCTTCAGTTAGAACAAGGGAGGGTTTTGCAGTGAACCTGTGCCTGTGCCACCTTGCCTCTTTCCTTCTTCACTTGTACCTTTGCAAGAAAATAGTTAGATGGAGAAGTAGGAAAAAGTAGAAATTTAGAGTGAGACACGTATCTCAGCAAGACAGCTCTATAAAAGCGAATTACTCAGCAGCATTGGGAATAAATTAGGAAAAAAAAATATTCAGGATTTACTGCCCCTGTCAGCTGTTTTGGATGAATCAGATTCAAACCCAAATCTGAGTCCTCGTGTCTGGAAGAAAGAACAGTATTTAGACGTGCACCTAGGGACAGTAACGCTTCAGGCTGGGTTGGTAGTGTGCCTCAACTACCTTCTTGTTTTGATATCAGTCCCTGTGCCAGATGTTTCTCTAGTACATACAGAAGTATGCTCTAGAGAAACTCATTATCCTCAATTATTTGCTTTTCAGGGCCCATTCTGCAGGGTTGCTGACCCTGGCCAGTCACTTGGGTTCCTGCAGCAGTGGAGAGGCAGTGGGGAAGCAGCAGCAGCAGCAAGCACTGCATTTCCCTAACACAAGGCCTTTGTGATTCACGGACCATTTACTGTGGCAGTGACAATCACCAGTGAGCCACATCACTGAGAATTACTGCGGGGAGTGACTGTGACTTAATACTCATCAACACATCATCTAGGGGAGTGACTTGAATATAAGCAGTCGGTAAGCACATTGTCATGTTCAGCCTTCATGCCATGATGCTGAACAGCTTAAATGATACACTTAAATACCAGGCAGGAAAGCAGTGTATGGAGCAGAGTACAGGATACAAGTCAATAGATTTCAGTTCAATATTCTTATTTGAGGGTTACTGTGGGCTAGGCAGAAAGCAGAATAGCCTTCTGCTTCCAGTAGTCTTTTCCTAAATGATCCTGAAAGGTTCTATTGATGTAAGCTACCCCCTCCATTGAGGCTGAGCTCTGAATTGCTTATGAGCCCCAGTGAGGTGTCATGGTATGCATTGACAATATCATGACGTTTTGCAACTGTGCTTGATTAGCAAAGATGGACTACTTGGACTAAAGAGGGTATGCCATTGCGGCTGCAAGCTGAGGTCTAGCTAGTGCACACACACCAAATCCCCATTTCTCATTTAATGTCTAGATTAAACTAAACAGTAAACCCTCGTACCCATTCTAGGGAGCAAGAACATTCACAAGATGAGTCAGCAAGGTAAGACTGGGAGCTAGTGCCAGCCAGGTCAAGGGGGATTTGCAACCTGGGGAAATCCAACTGTCTAGCAGGGTTCTTGCACAACAGGTTTCCTACACCGGCAATACATATAGAGAAGGTCACCTTCAGAGGGGAATTGAGCATCAGAGACTGGCTTAGGCATCCCTGATTAGCCTCTGCAAGGGTGATCTTTTTCTATTGACTAAACACAAAGGGGTGTAATTCCGTGTAAGAAAAACAGTTCTTCTCTCCAGAGCTTCAGTTGGAAACTGGAATGCAGGACTTTGATTGCCCTTGAAGAGTACAGAAGTATCAGCAACACAGCAGGGAGCATACATTGACCTGCTGTGCCTGCTGCCTGGTCAACAGGGTAAAACAGGACTTTTCAAGGTCAGAGACAGTTTATAGGTATTTTCTGGCTCCTCTGGTTCAACTGAATGGAAAGTAGGATCAAGAAGAGAGGCTCCAGGAAAAAAGTAAAAGGGAATTGAGTAGAGTGTGGATAAAAACACCTTGCCCCACTCCTGGTTTATAGCTTCAACAGCTCGCTGTATGTGAAAGCACTGTTTTTCAATGTGCTTTGTCATGAAAATGCTGTTACAGGAGGGTGGGGGAAAAGAGCCCTGCAGCGAGTGGGACACTGACTGCAGTCCAAAGATGGTCAGACAGTCCCTCAGGTGAACGCGTACAAACGACCTTGCCCAAAACAGAAGGAGACAGTGGATGTGCAGCGCCAGATCTCACTGCCTCCAGCTCCGCTCATCCCAGCCTCCTGTTAACCACTGTTTTGGAACAGTTGCTTAGATACCACAGGGGCCTGGCTTCAACTTTAGGCAAGTTAATTTGACATTAAAACTTGACAATACCAAATGTATTCCAGGGTTGAGACACACTTGCAGATGGAAACCACAACATTGGTAGATGTCAGTATTAAATCTAACTTGAATGAACAAACCTCTTGTCACAGATCTGGTAGAGCCCCCTCCCTTGCCTTCTCTTCAGGCTCTCAAGGATGTTTGCAGTAAGACCCACATGTGAAATTCCACATGCCTTTGGCTTGCTGGAGCTAAGGTGAGTGCCAGCACCATCCATCCGTGACCTCAACTCCTCAATGTGAGCTCCAGGGGCAACTTCACATTTGTTGATCCTTGTGGTGATAAGGTCCTTCAGTTTTAAAGGCCATGGCTGCAGACCTAACAACATCTTACTCCTGGTTCTTAAGTGTTTTTTTAAGAAGCCACTTGAGATGCCAGCTTTCTGGCTCATGGTTTATTTACATTAATGAAGGCACCACTTCAGACAGACACCACTTCAGGACATTTCCTTAATTACCTAAGGAAAAATAAAGAACCACAACAAACAAAAAGGAGATTGCATGAGGAGCTTACTCTCCCACTCTCTCCCCCATCCTATTTGGAATCTGCTTCTGTCCAATTTGCAGGTAATGAGTAACCCTCTTGGCACCAAGCAGGTAAAATGGCTGAAAGACCAAAAATAAAGCATTTCTTATTCTTTTGTAGCTTTCAGGCTATTTTTGGACAAAGTGATCAATATTAATCAGCAGACACAGATGCCAATTTTCCCAGATAAAAGATCATTTGTTTTGCATATTTCTTTCTCTTGCACCCAGAAATGCATTAAGAAACTAATGGGACCCGGTTACTGCGCTTTTCTGAGGTGTTTTTGTGGCTGATAGCTCAAAAATGCTTCTGTGATTTTTTCTTTATCACTAATATATTGATGGTTGTGTAGCACTCTGCTGCAGCAACATTTCCTGCTGTAGCATGCTGACTGCTGTTTGGGGCTAGCACATGTGGGCTGTTCAGGTCCCTGTCAGAGCAGCCCCATAACACTGGGTTATTCCTCCCATTAAACATAATCATGGTTACATTATGATTTGATACAGTCAGAAGCACAGATTTGAATAGATTTCACTTTCTGTCAGAACATTCATTAAATAGATGTTCACTGGGCCAAGTCTTGCAGTCTTTAATCAGATATTATTCCCAAGAAGAACAATTGATAGGAGCCTCAGATCTGTGACAATCAGAGCATTTTTCCATTGTTTTCTTGTTAATATATCTCCCTCCATTTGGAATGTGAGAGATTCTCTCTCATCTCAACAGCTGAATAACAGGGACCTTATTTCCCTTGGGACTCATTTAAAATGGTGTAACATGCCACCAAGAACAAATAACCTATGAAAAGTGCTGCAGACAACATCTTAATGAGCTTTATCAGATGATGAAAAATATAATGTTTTCCTGTGCAGCCATGGGGGGAACCGTGAATCTTGATCTTGACAGCAGCTCTGCAAGAGAATGAAGGCAAAACTGAGAAAAGATAAGGTTTTTCAGTACCAGCTTTCATCACCCTTGGAGAACAGAATCTCTCTCTTATTTGGCCTGTATAAAAATTGTCTGTGTCTGCAGATATGTCTGATCCTCTTCTTTGTAATATCTAATTGTATGAGAAACTGTAGTTTTGAACCATACTGGTAGGCAGAAAAAATAGGTAAAGCAAATTGATAGTTGTTTGGGTTAATTATCATCATATGAAAAAAACCGCACCAATTGTTTTTCTAGATTAAAACCATATGGAAATAAAAACGTGATTTAGTGCCATTTTACGTTCACCTCACACAAGATGTGCCTCTTTGCCTAACTCTGCCTCTCTTACCATAAGGAAAAACACGAAGTAGTTACTGTAAAGAGAAGATAAATTACCTTAAATGGACAGCAGATTTTCCTGCTGGTAATTCCCAAGTGGAATAAAGCCAGGCAGTGTTAACAGTCTTGTGAGGTGAGGGAAGGGACAGGAAGGGAAGGGAAGGGAAGGGAAGGGAAGGGAAGGGAAGGGGAAGGGGAAGGGAAGGAAAAGGGAAGAAAAGGGAAGGGAAGAGGGAAGGGAAGGTAATGGGAAAGGGAAAAGGAAGAGAAGGGGAAGGGGAAGGAATGGGGAAGTGAAAAGGAAGGGAAAGTGAAGGGAAAGGGAAGGGAAGGGAAGGGAAGGGAAGGGAAGGGAAGGGAAGGGAAGGGAAGGGAAGGGAAAGGGGAAGGGAAGGGAAAGGGGAAGGGAAGGGGAAGGGAAGGGAAAGGGGAAGGGAAAGGGAAAGGGGAACGGAAAGTGAAAGGGGAAGGGAAGGTCACAATATTTTAAGTAGAAATCCTATAATTGCAATATTCAGAAGTAAATTGAATGGGTAATATGGATTTTATACATATTAAAACTCTTCAAGGGTGCCCTCAATAAGGTATTAAAAATCAATATAGTGTAAGGGAAAATAAATAGAAGTTATAATTCCTTATCTGCCATCAGAACAACAAAGCTCAGGTAAGGATGAAATAAACACGCTATTTATAAGTTACTGAAAGATTTGTAAAGGCAAAGTCATTGTTTATTAACTAGTAATAGTAAAGTCTGCATCTCTCAGGATACCTGCTGACAGATTTATTTCTGAGTGTAAACAGAGAACATATTTTTAGCAAAGGGTAGTACCATATTTTTTGTGCAATTTGAAAGTTCAGCAGGAAGAAATAACTCAGTCTTGCAAAAAAATTCTAGGTCAGTGCTGTAGTTTTATGAGCACTAGATTTTACCAAGATTAGTGTTCAGCAAAAGTTAAAAAAAGAAAGGTTTGCTTTTTAAAGAAAGGAATTGCTCAAAGGAAAATAAATTGCTATTCTATTAAAGTTCCTGCAATCAGACTGGCAAAACAAGAGGTCTAGAGGCCTACTGGGAGAGGGGGATTTTGTTCCCAGAGGAGAAAAGATTTTTCGTAGTGGACATTTGCATTCTTCTGTGATGTTATCTAAAATATACCTCAGTTTTCTGTGATGCTTAGCAAATACAAAAATGTACAAACTCAAACTTTTCATCAAAAAATGCCTTTTTATAGTGACGATACGAGATCCTGGCCCAAGGACACACACCGCAGCTGACAGGCTGGTACCTCCATAGAACATCTAGAGGGTAACTGTCTAGATGTCTAGACCAGCAGCTCATGGTCTACTCACAGTATCCGTGCTGAGTGCACATGGCAGGAGGAAACTGGTGGGAATATGGCAGCCTTCACCCAACGAGGGACTTAAATGCAAAATTTGAAGGCCAAATACCTTAACAAAGAGAAGTAATTCAGCCCATAGTAAACCAATACAGTGTGGTTTGGAACTGGTCTCCCACCTCCAAAAAAAAAAAAGGTGGCCACTGTGGAAAATGTTGGTGCCATTGAAGAAACAACAAAAACACATTCTGACCATAAATATTTTCTATTTTGAAATATTGGTACAATATTCCATTAGCTGCAGGAGCTGAAATTCAGCTGTTTTCCATCCAGGCTCCTCTGTGGTCTGGACTTCTTCATCACAGGACATCACCCTGAATGCACCAGAGAGCTCAGTGAGGAGAGAGATACTGCACTGTGCAAGATGGGATGTGGAGAGAGACTTTTCCTATGGGAGGAGCGGGATGGGGAAGCAAGGATCCTGCTCTGGCTGGTGGGCATTAAGCAGAGGCAATTCAGAATTTATAGTTTGAAAAGATCGCAACTGACTGGTAAAGTTTCTGAAATATCCCCTTCTCTTTAACAGGATTGGCTGATACAACCTCAAACCAGAACTGCTTTGCTGGAACAGCAGGTGGCTGAGAGACCATGCAGCCTTTGGGGCTTAAAGGTTGAATGTGAGGGTGCATCTGGAAAAGCACCGTAGCTTACCTTCAACTTCTCTAGCAGTCTGAGTCTCGAAATACAGCTAAGAGTGTGGGCTCAGAAGCTTGGGATACCATGACCTTGTGCTGCTATTTGCAACAACAGTTATATGTGTCATAAGATGCTTTGAAAGCTGTGAGTAATCAGGTATAAGTGCTATTTCCTTACATTGTTGGATGCTTATTTCCTATTTCAGAGAGGCAAATAACAGCTGGAGACAGCTGGGATTATGAGTGGCATCACAATATGCTTTGTTTTCTATGTTATAAATTAATTTTCCAAACAGAGGAAAATTTCCTCTTGTTTTCCAAACAAGAGGAAGCACAATTTAACCCTGAAAACAAAGAACAAAACTGTGGTTTGAATGGTTTATATTTTCAAGTAGAGCAATAAACATTTTTATTGACATGAAGACATTAAAATAAGCAGGAGAAAAGGCCTAAATTTAGATCCAGATATAGCTAAGTGTTGCATAATCCCCCCCATATGACTTTGGCACTATAATATATCGCTTACCTATCTATAACGTAAATCCTATGAACCTAAAGCAATCCTGAAATAAACTTACTTCTCACAATAATGTCAAGTATATTTCTTATGGATTATAGATTGAGTGTGGAAAATCCTATGGATTTGAAATAACATCTGTGCTTTAAAAAAACCTCACTCATGCTCTAGTAGAAAAATTTGATGTATCTGCCCAATGACAAGAGATACCCAATTGCAGAAAGGTCCTGATGTTGCAGAAAAGTTCACTTGTTCCTGTTCCCCTTCCCTTTGTCTCCTCATTACCCACCTTCTCCTGTGTCGCATTTTGACCTTGAAGCAGAGAATCTGTATTTTAGTTCTTTGACAGTAACTTTTCACCTTGTGCAAAGCCCACGGCTACCCAAGATTTCTGCTCAGCCTCTGAGGTTCAAAAGACTGTATGTGTTTGAGAAAGGACAATTCAAACATACTGTTTGGCTCAGTTTGATTCAGGAGCTGCAATTTTACCACAAATTACATTGATACTCCCGAATTTATTTTTTTGTTTGTTTGTTTTGGTGAAAAATACTCACCAAATGTCCTAATTTATACTGCTTGCCCATGTATGATGAACTGCTTACACCTTACTTGTCCTGATTATGGAGATGTGTACCACACTCTCACCTCCAAACAGAACTGGGAAGACAAAGAAGGGGTTGTTTGCTGAAGGGACTGCTGGTTGCACTTAGTCTTTGGAAAGGCAGAAAGAAAAGAGGAAAAAGAGAGAATGGAGCAGAAGCAGAAAAAGTGAAGAGGAAGAAATAAAAGAGAAGGAAAAGCTCCATCCCCAGTGCTGCAGCTCCATAATCTGGCCTAAGAGTCAACTTTCAGAGTGGCATTTTGAGGATTATTCATCCCTACTGAGAGCAGTAAGAATGGTAAAACAATAGGAAAATAACAAGCACACACTTGCCAGAGGAATTTTTTCCATTTGTAGTGAGGTTAGAAACAAATAATCAAAACAAGATCCAGCGCAACTTTTGCTTTTTCCACAAAGTTTTCCCTGCCAAAAGACTTAATGTCACATGGATCTGGCAAAGCTGCCAGCCTGGAGCAGCCACGGGGCTGCCGCGACAGCTCCCACCAGAGTAGACCAGTGCTGTGAGTGCACAGGGGCTGCAGCTCGGTGTCTGCTCCTGGGCTTTCTGTGGCTCCCTGCCTCTGCCATGAAGTCCTTCTATTGCCAGACCTTTCTGCCACTGCTGTCAGGGTCCCCAGACCTCGGGCACAGGCTGCACCAACCCAATGAGAGTCAGCCCAGCCACAGCAGCTCCCTGAACACCTCCATAAAGCCACTTTACAAGGGTTACAAACCCTTAAGGTAGCACAGATACAGATCTAGGGAGAAGAGGTGCCTACACACTGATCTCTGATCCCTGGAGAACAGCAGATGCCCTATATACCTGCCACAATCTCATTGCTCTCCTCTCTATTCACAGAGATGGTGTGTTCCTAACAGATAAGAGTTATCCCTACGGTTTTGGCATAACCACCAGATTAAAGAACAAGTGCATTAAATGTAATCTGGGTGTTCCAGAGTTGTGCATTTACACAGCTCTGTTGCACTCTCAGAGGTAAGTAAAAAGAGAAAAGCAGAGGGCAAAGTTACAGGGTCTCTATTAGAGGTTTGGAAATGTCATCGTCAGCAACATTATGGTGAAAAAGCAAATTATCACAATAGAAAGTATATCTTGAAGCTTGACTTTTGTTTTAATGGTGAGGTTGACATTAACACTTCCTGGCTATTTGAGCAAGGTAACTCAGGCCCTCAAAACTATTGTAAATGAAATTAAACAAGTATAAATGTGGTTCAGTCAAAGTCTTATTTAAATTCTATGAACACACTTGCAGTCTGCTGTTGCTCAGTTACTAATCTAGAAAAAAAGCAGAGATAATCCTTCAAAAAATACGTGTGCATACAATGCATTTATCTTGATACAGCTGCCCACGGAATATTCTGCAATATGCAATTATTATGACTAATCTTCATTTCTGCAGCTCTCTTAGGCTTATTAATGCCTGTATTGAACACAAATACAAACAATCAGCTTCCAAAAGACTTTCTCACCAGGGAATATAACAAAAAGTAGGTTGGTTTGATCAATTGCTGTTGTCATTGTGCTTAAGGAACTGAACTTATTTAACAACTTTGATAAGCAAGATTTCACACTGAAAGTTTTCTCCTTCATAACTGGTATGAACTCAGAGAGACAATAAAGATATTAATAAAAATATGCAACATAATCCACACAACATTCCTTCCTGGTCTCCTGTGGCATGTCTCCAGCCCAGGAGTAATCCTGTAAATCAAATGATCCTTGTAACTCTGACCAATCCTTTTGCTTAAATTTTTGTCAATGCGATCTGCAAGGTGTAGGATGGAAAGCAGAAATGCAGCTGTACTGTATTTGCACTGCACTCCAGGTTGAGAGAGAATGGAAAAATTAAGACCAGAATGGAAAAACAAAATCCTTGTTTCTAAACAATAAGAGCTGTGAGATATCCACTGTTTTGGTTAATATTTTTTCCATGTTAAAAAAAAGCCTGTTTGTTTAAGGTGTATTTATAGAAGGCATTCTCTTATTCCACATTTTACTATGCCTCTAATTTTAATTGATGCCCTCCTGTGGCTACAGGCGGGGACAAGCAGCAGTTCAGAGGGGGATTTGTGATGAATGGTGTTGGGTAGGTGACCAGCCCCCTTCCCTCCAAGCCATGGCAGGGCTAGAGACAGGCTGTGCATGGGTGTCTCCATCTGCTCTGTCCCGGCACCACAGACTGCTTCTCTCCTGGAAATCTGTACATTAAAGCCTGTGCTCTCATTGAGCAGGAATAGCCCCCAGCTATAGATTGAAAGAGTCTCTCCACTTTGTGAAATGTCACACATTCATTGCCTCAAAAATTTGCACCAACAGATGGAAAATGTGGGAAATCTTCATAACCCCGTCTTACTTCTTGTCCAGGCAAGCTGGCTATTTCCTCGCAGGGAGGACTGAGGGTATAACACTCCACTCATCTTTTTCCATCTTCAGAGTTATTGAACTCCCATGAGGCACAGGGATGTTTTCATAATTATTTCCAGTTTCCAAAATTTCTTGTAAATACAGACTGCTCAGCCCCACCATATGAGCAGACTAAATAGGCCTCAAACACTAACACACAACTGGCACACATCTGTTCCCGCTGCCCAGCCCAGCTGCCTGGCATTATTCTGGCCCCAGCTGTCAGGTCTCTTCATGGGGAATGCCTGGGTACTTTTGAAAGACTATTCCCGGGATAACATACATGGATAACACCACTCCGCTCAAGGGGCACAGTTGAGCTATGAAGGCTTTGGTTGTGCCTGCCTTGCTGTACAGTCTGCCCTCTGGCTGGAACTCCAATGCTTGGCAATATCACTTAGTGCAGAGGCAGTCCATTGAACCAGTGTGGTTCCCAATGACTAAGTTATGTTTTATGGGCTTTGTTACTTCAATTTAAAATGTCCAAAACTCCTCTGATGGCTGTGCTGCATCCCAGCAATATGTCAAGTGTTTTTACAGCATGTGGTGAAGAGTTGATGATGCGTATCCTGGGCTGCACAGTAGAGCAACTGAGGCTGCTTGAAGGTGCAAAGCCTGACAGGATACCGCCAGAGGGCTATGCAAGGGCAGGCAGCCAAACTGAATGAGCATCATCCTCCCCAGCTACTGGGAGAAGTCTCAGGAGGGAGGAGAGACCCTCTGAAACTCTCAACACAAGAGGGATGTGAAGCTGCTTAAACAAGTCCAGAGGAGAGCCACAAAGATGCTCAGAGCTGGAGCACCTCTCCTATGGAGACAGGCTGAGACAGCTGGACAGCCTGGGGAAGAAAAGGCTCAGGGAGACCTTGCAACATTCTTCCAGTACCTAAAGGGGGCTGAGATCTCTGGAGAGGGACTTTTTACACAGGCATGTAAGGCTAGGACAAGGGAAGATGGTTTAAAACTGAAAGAGGAGAGATTTAGGTTGGATATTAGGAAGAAATTCTTCAGTGTGAGGGTGCCCACACAAACTATGACTGCCCCATCCCTGGCAGTGTTCAAGACCAGGCTGGATGGTATCTTGAGCAACATGCTCTAGTGGAAGGTGTCCCTGGCCATGGCAAGGGGTTGGAACTGGATAATCTTTAAGGTACCTTCCAACCCAAACCATTCTATGAGCCTCATGCACACTGTGTTTCAGAGGGAGTCAGTTCCTACAGAAGAGGAGTTAGGGGCAGCTAGGAAGCAAGGAGACAGATGCGAACTGCAGAGCTAAGCTGTTTGAAGTGTAGAGTTGATACTACTGACTGATATTAATAATATTATCTAATCCATTGAACAGAATATTCAATAAAAAAGCTGAATTCATACTGACTAAATGAATGCTGTCTATAAAACTGCCTACTTACACAGCCTCCCACAAACTCTCTTCCACATCTTTATTCAAAGACAAGAGAAGCCCCATTATCCTTGCATGGCAGAGATTGAGTGTTTGATAAAAATGTCTGTGTGACACAAACATCTTTTGATTATGCTATAAAAACTGAGAAAACAATCCAGAGGGAGTTAGATGATCGGGTAAAGGGTTTCAAAGGAAGGGGAAGCAATCTGAAAGAAACTAGTAAAAAAATTAGAAGCTAAGGCAAATCCGTTCTGCACAAAGCTGACCATCTGGAACATGTTACTGAAGAAGAGATGTGGGATCACATAGATTGTTTCTGGAAAAGGAGGGGCTTGAGGGGCATGGAAAAAACTCAACATGGTTGAATTAAGAGCCAGCCACAAACACTGAGCCAGATGGCTTTTTTTCTTCTTATAATGATGTATGTTCTCATCTTTCTGTATCTCTGCTAATCGCTTTAGCACAGGAGAAGTACGTGGAGCAAGATGTTAAGGAGGAAGCAAAGGGACCTGGGTAAGATGAAAAGAACTTCAGTTCTCTTGTATGCCTCTCTGTACTATAAACTGAAATACAAAACAGGGATGTCTCTCTTATGCAATAGGACAGCTGCTGCTGTTCTGAAGTCTTCGGGCACAGCAACTCTTTCCAGACAGCGCAGAGCAATCATTTGGGTGTTTTGACAGGTTTCCAGCTGTAAGCCATATATTTGTTTTATAGCAAATTTTAGGTTAGTTCCTAGAATTTAAAACATATTCAGTCTGCTTTTGTTTTATAATCTGTAAACACTTTTAGAGTTCTATTCTTTATTTAATGATAGATAGGCACAACACAGCTGTTCTCCAGTGGCCTGTATTTTCAGCATAACCTTATTCTTTCCTACATGCACTGTTCGGAGTTTCAAATATTCTACAAGAACATCGGCCAAAACATCAGCAGGCTAAAAGTGTTCTGAGATAAACAGAGAAGGTGAATGATTTTTAATTCATATCTGCAAGATGGTGACACTGACCAGTATCCTGGGTACTCACAGTACCCAGGGCCATAGGAGATAGCTTGGGTACAGCTGGTATAGGAATATGTTTTTATGGCTCAGCAGAAGATACTCAAGGTAGTGCTATGGGTGGAAACAAAACAGGGATGTCAACACAGAGCGTGTTGAACAACTGAACACAGTTTCTCAGAAAGGCCATTTAACACAGGTCAAGCATTGCATCAACTTGATTAGAACTGATCCTCGTTGCCAAGGCAGCTCGTTTGGAGCTGGTGTTCCAGCATGGCACTGCCCCACGTCACATACTGCTACTGTGAGAGGAACCTAGGGGAGCAAAAGCCCTGGGCACCACAGAGATTATATGAAAAGCATCAGTGCAATGGCCCAGACAGACGTGTCAGAGAGCCAGACCTGTACCTCTATTTGATGATGCTCTCTACTGCGCCCTGAACTCTCATTCGGCAGGGTGAATTGTGACCTTCCCACCAGCAATAAAAAAGGCAGTTTCTACTTTGACTTTGGTTTGTACTTCAAATACTGTGACAAAATGATCTCCCAGCACTAAGGAATGCAATGTGCCATTAAAATGAACACCACAGGCTCCTAGAATTAGGCTGACACCCAAGCTAAGTTACAAATGCTTGCATATAATCTTCCTTTTAGAGAAACTACGCTGACGAACTGTAACTCTCCTCTTTGGACGTGCCCGGCTCACGCTCCCTTTTGTAAACACTGCACATTCACAAATCAACCCCACTCTCCAGCAGCATAAGCAACAGCAACGAGTCCAAATTCACCTTCTGACAGGTCAGTGCAAACACACTGAATTCTTTCCTTGGTGTCACGTTGTTTTTCAAGGAAAAGAATTTGTTTCCAGAAAGTCTTCCCCTCCCCTCTACTTACAAAGCTTTAGGACGGGAAATCCTGTCAGCAGCAGGCTTGACAAGTGTTTCTTTTTTATACGCTCGCATTAATAACTCGATCCTTCTCAGAAACTACTCAGCTGTTTAAAACAACCTGCCCACATGCACAGGGACAGCTCTGCAGATGCTGGCCGGGACCTTCCCGTCCTTCCTCTCAAAATCCTGAATTCCTGTCCCCAGACCTAAATCAGGTGGCTTCGCCTTTTGTGGGCTTCAGTTGGGAAAGCAACAGCCAAATATACCATTTCAGGTCCTTCCCCTTCTGCTGTCAACTTTTCTTACCCCTTCGACATCTTCCAGTTAACTCCTTCTTTGGGCTATATGGGGCTGGGAACAGCAATCCATGAGCTCTTCCGCAGCTGGAAACCCACCTGAGGCAGGGTTACCAGAGCAAGACTGGGTGGAGGGGGTGGTGGGCAGAGTAGCAGCAAACTGGGAGCACCATGTTTTATGTTTATTACTATTGTTGTTCTCCTTACGGTGGACCAAGAGACCTCTGATGTACAAACCCGGAACACAAAATGATCACTTCCCCAGAAGCTTGCACTGTAAATATACATAATCGGCATAAATGGAGCCTGAACAGGAGGTAGTAAGTAAAACAGTCACTCAGGGGAGGTGCTGTGAATGAGGAGCTCATTTATACTGGAGGAGAAAGCAAGTGGACTGCACAAGAGAGTGCTACATGGTCAGACAATGGCAGCATTGTGGACAGGCATAAGACTGTATTTGTTAAAAGACAGAGAGATGATCTTGCAAGAAGATTTTGGTGCTAGAAGCAAGAGAGTTTTAACCTTCCTGATCCCTACCATGCTCTGGGGAAAGAGAGTTATTTATATTCTTCACAAATAAACAGGGCTGCATCAAAGAAAATACTGGATCTACCACAAGTTTCTTCTCTTAACCTCCAAGACCCCAGATTTTAGTTCAACAGGGTGACCTTATTCCTACAAGTAATCCTAGAAAAACTGAAGTAAAGAATGGCTTTGTATCAAAACATGTCCTAGTAAGTTATAAGAACTGTAGGCATAATTAGGCTGCTAAAGGCAAGCTGGGATTTATAAAATAGATTCCCATAGGCACTGATCCAGGGCCTGCTGAAGTTAATGGGAGTCCTTCCTCTGACTTTAGTGGGATTAGGAGGCAACCTCCCACCCATCCCATCATGGCTCTGGTATGATTGACAACAAGTTTAAAGGATCCACCCTGCAGGGATTGACAACGTGCACCAAGGAAGAGGTTCAGCCAGAAGCTCCCTGGAAAAGGCTGATGTGTGGTGTATGTAAACACAGGAGCCACCAACTGAAATACAGCATCTCAAAAGAGAAAGGTTTTTTATGCATCCCACAGGATATTTCTAGCACTCCAAGAGTTAAAGAGTTTCTACAGATTTGCATGAAACTCACTTTGACTCCTTGACAAAGGGCTCACTCTTGCAGAAAAAAATCAGGGACTAAAGAAGCTGACACTCAGAGAACTTTTCCCTGTGTGCTGCATTCAAGGCACTCGCACTAACAAAAGGTGACTTCCCTCACATCTCCTCCCTGCAGAATACCCCTCAGACACATGGAAAGTTTTGCAAACTTTGGCACTGTCTGCACTCTAGCAAGTCCTGCTGGCAAAAACAGCCAGGCAGAATTAATGAGAGGAGCTAGCTTGCAAAACAGTAGTGGAACCGTGGAAGAAAAGCTATCTGGATAGCCCTGCATACAAGATGAGCCAGCTGATCTGCTGGTGAGAAAGTTTACAGTGTGGTCTTTAGCATTTACCATGGCAATAGTCCAGTTTGTAGGTGAACTGAGAAAAGATACAGCAATCATGGTAGCAAGGAATTATAGAATCATGGTATCATAGAACAGTTAGGGTTGGAAAGGACCTTAAGATCACCCAGTTCCAACCCCCCTGCCATAAGCAGGAACACCCCACACTAAACTGTGGCACCCAAGGCTTCGTCCAACCTGGCCTTGAACACTGCCAGGGATGGAGCATTCACAACTTCCTTGGGCAACCCA